>DWNE01002206.1:0-19489 GCA_018249875.1 Cecropterus toxeus | reverse complement strand
ATGTCTCAATTACATAATCCTCAAGTGATATCTACTGAGCGGCATTACTTCCCAAGTTTAGTAAGAGAAGCAATAGAGATCAAAAAACATCCTAAGAACTTTAACAGAGAAGATGGTTTTAAATTAGCGCAAACGTGGAATCTAGTGGTTAGCTTATGTAAATCACAATTAATGCAAAGTTCGATACGTAAGGATACAGTTAGTGTTGTGTGTTGTGGAACATGGAACCTAAAAAAGAAAAACGAACTAGACGTAGGGTAGATAGGTTAATCTAACACAAGTGCTTGTCAACGGTTTCTCCCCGCCACCGCAGTTTCGCCGTGACCACGATCCATATAACTGGGTCGAAATATTGGCATAAAAGAAATTCAAAAAACCGCATATCGTGAGTACCCGTAACATATTATAATGTATAAATTCCGCGATAATATTAGTCTAAAATCATATAAGCATGTCTCCATTAACACACCCTTTAGACCAGAACCAGACCACAGCAGCGCATAAAACTACTGTTATTTGGCAGAAATAGATGTGGCGGTGGTGCTTCCGGAGTTGATCCATAAAGAGTTCTACCACCTTTAACTATGTTTGTGACCGACGTCTGTGAAGATTCAAAAAAGTTCAACTGCATACGAAAGACGAGACAAAGTGGCAAATTCGATTCGTGTTTAAGTTTACCCTTTATTTTTAATCATTCTTAAATTTAATCTTTTATCTAAATATTTAACGCCTCTTGGCGTTATTATATTCGTTATATTCGCTATACCAACAATAGCTATTCCTTGTTCAGAAATAAATAGATTTGATTTTATTATCGGTGAAATTATCATCATACTCATGTCATACATACTCATATCATACATACGTCTTATTTTACTGAAACTGAATCCACGCTGTATTTTGGCTTGAAGAATGGTACACTAGACGTACTCGCATTAAGTCCTTATCATCATCAGATCCCAAGAAGTAAGATCTTCTTCGAATATTTTAGGTAAACTTTGTTTATTGGGTTAAATTTGTGATTTACTTCTTTCTTTTTTTGGAATATAATATATAAGGTGGTATAACAACATGGTTCGATCAGACATGTACAATCGCCACATCAATTTCGAGCGTAAAACAGTTCTGAAGTGTTGGTGGAAGGGTGTGATTGCTTCAACTCTATAATATGAGATGAACATCTTAGTTATTGGAAATAGCACCGCATCTGTGATTGACTTCTTAGATTTAAGTGGATAGAACCCTTGCTATTTACAAAGTTGGTCATCATCAGGTAGTCTATACGCTCGTCTTTTGAGTCAATATAACAAAAAAATATAACCAAATCGGAAATTCTAATTGGATGATCGACACGAAGCATTTATTATCAGATACATAAACCATTTATATATTTCCATAACAAAAAAAAATAGTTCATGCTGACCTATTTACAACTGTCAGTTTCCTTGACAAGTTCAACAGTGTACTCCAGTTCATTGAGCATACTCCACGTGTGGCAGCTGGCACGTAATCCGCCTACGCTGGTGGCACTGGATCACGTGTCCCAACGTATCCAACTTGTCGATAAGGAGTGTGCGTGAATGATTTCTCGTGAGTAGGCGCTCATCTTTCACGTTTCCTCTACAATATTATTATGTAACATTCTATTTTTCTTTTCTCGGCTCGCGGGCGTATATTTTCTAATAAGTAAAAGAAGTAAATATCTTTCTCATTATAATATATTTAAAACAGGTGAAGATATTTTATATTTTCTTTTCATATTTCAGCTCTTGTATCGGTTACTAACACTGACTTTGTCTAAACCTTTTCTTAACAAAATCACTAACATTACGTGTGCATGTTGTTGAGTAGAACGCAAGCCGCTCTTGTCCATTTCTTTGATTGAATTCCTCAGTTCCGCTTAAGACTTCCACGGGAGTGAAATTTCAAAGAGGAAGGAGGGTTTTATTTCAAACCGACAACAAATGAGAAATGCAATCTTAGTAATATTATAAAAGTAAACGTGTGTGAGAATATATACATGTTTGATACTCATCCACGCAAAAATTACTCATCAGATTTCACTAAAATTTGGCGCACAGATAATTTACGACGTTTTTTTGTCTGCCCCTTGATGCCCCTTTCTGGCTCTTTCCCGGAGAGCATTAGCGATCACCGTATGTTCTAGTGTTTACGATGGCATGCGACTACACGCCCCCGTCCCTCCCAGTGTCGTTTGGCAGGACGATTGGAGCTCCGACTCTTACCGCTTCCCCGCCGCCTTCGACTCTTTTAGTCGCGACTTACGCCAGGCAGGCGATACTGAAATCCTATTCTGGTCACGGTACTACAGGGGGAGAGAACTATCTCTCCCTTTTATATTATGATCCGTTCTAACACATACGATATTCAAACCGTGATGAAAGTGACTGAAACGGGTAGAACCGAGGGAAATATCTAGTAAGGTATAAATTGAAAAGTGTTTTGTGGATCTTATCTTTCTTTTTTAAAAACACCTATTTTTATATCTATTCTTAAGTGGTTTTACACTGTAAAAGAAATCGTTATAGCCATTCTTAGAAAATATTGTTTCTTTTCTACCATACAAGTTTGTCCTCATTATTTCACGTCGCTTATTATCGTTTATTATAGCTTCATTCCCGCTCACTAGTTAAGTTTGTCAAGAACGTCGTAAGGATTTGAAAAATTAAAGAGGTGATTTGATTACAATAAATACACTTTAGTATTAGTCGCATTGTTTATTTATTGTTATTTTAAGACGTTAGAACCCTTCAAGCATGTAGGGTGTAAGTTACTTATTACAACAGGGGTCCAAATGTAGGTGGGATTATGACCCCCTAACTCTTAGCATAGACGAACATAAGAAATATTCTTGTAGCAGCTTTCTATCTGGGCGGCGTATCAAAGTTGTAGTTGATGGGTGCTGCTCAGACACCAAGCCCATCAATGCTGGTGTGCCTCAAGTGACGACTGATGGCTGATGACGGTATATGTGGTCGCATACCGTGGTAAAGACCAGATGATGCGGTGGATCTAGCCGCTTATTTGGGTTGAGCCTAATGATGCAACGCGGAGGACTCCGTTTACGTTCCTTTAGAGATCCCGGAATCCTGTTCTTCTCCGGTGGCCGTCCTCGGAAGCGCCGAGGACGGCCACCGGGTGGATTGTAGTTCAGTAAATCCCAAAGTTGTTCCACGGGGTACCTTTAAAAATACCTTTTAAAGGTTTCCTCCCTCGAGAACAAAAATGGCGTAGTTACAAAATAAAGACATTTAATTTAAAACAAACACAACACTTAAAGATTCAGCGCACCGTAGGTATATCGAAGCGATCTAAAACACAAACGATTTATCTACCAGAGCACGGAATCCCTCACTCCATTGATTCGAGAGGTACCGATATAGACGCAATTACTCAGCCGCGGCACAGAATCCGAGACGTTAAGCGTCAAACTGCTAGCGAACGAACGTCTGGCTTTGTTTCTGAATGACTGTCAAAACAACAGACTATCTGATATTTCTTCTATGATAGGTTCATGTACGAGTACAATAGATACATATAAAAAATTTTTCTAAATGGTTTTTTGTTTTCAGTATCATGTATATATTTATATGCATTTGGTGAAAAAATGTTATTTTAATATTACAAACAGACACTTCAATTTTATTTATATGTATAGATTAATTATTCTGATATCTGTCTATCCAGGTATCAGGGATCAAGACCTGAACCCAGTTTGATGCGAGTCAGACCGGTATAGCGGCAATGTCATTTATCCAAATCTATGTAAAAAAGTTTTCATGGTGTCATTACGGTTTATGTTAATAGGTGACAGGACGCGATCACGAGAGTCGGGCCGCGAGTCGTTATAAACACATTAGTTACAGCTGGTAAAGTTTCCTTATTCGGCCGATTCGGCAAGATTATTTTTTAATATCTCACGCCAATTTAGGAATACCACTAGAAATCTACGGACCAGGTTGTTATGTACAAACTTCAAACTGCCATTTACTATAACCATTTCGTGTGATTTTTTGGCGTGTAGTCTATCTGATAGCAAGTGTCAAGCTTTCAAGTGTCAAGCTTCTGTCGCCCATGAATATCTTTAATTCAATGTTAGGTGGATTATTATTTTATGTAAGGTCATTCAAAGATGTATAGCCAGAACCCAGCAATGCTTGACACTATTGTTATAAGGTAGAATCATGTGAGTTGACCAGTAGTGCAGACTTCAACCTTGAAGAGTCCTTTTCTGTCTTATATTTAAAAAAATGCTTTAGTATGGATTAGAAATGCATAAGCTGCTTTTTTCTTGCACTTTAAGACTTATTCTAAGCTATTATCACATGAAATGTTAACTTTTAAGTTTTCAAGGTACATAAAATTCCTCAACGAAACTAAATTTATTATTTTGGGTTCAATACACCATATAAATAGCATGCTTATTAAAGTATAAAATGCTAAATTTAACAGTTTATAGGTAATAACGCTTATACCATTAGGCAATTAATAAGCCAGCGGTAGGTCGCAAATGCGACAAGCAAGCACCTACATTATTCAGATTAACTGCTCCAAGTCATTCCCGTTGCCCTGACTGAAGCGCATTCCCATTAGCGTTATAGCCCTTAATTAAATGTTCGCCTTATCGACACGGTCTCGCTATTTGTGGTTAGAATTTAGAACGACAGAACTCACGCTATTTAAAAACTTTTACGACTCCACCACACTTGCAGTGATGTTCTATAACATTGAGTAAACAAACACGCAGTCCACCTGATCGTCAGTGGTCACTGCGGACCATGGACATCTGTAAGAACTTCATATAAAACAAGGGTTCTATCTGAAGTCAATCATAGATGCGACTCCTGAGGACTAAAATGGTCGCCTCACATTAAAATGATCTGTTGTTTTTTTACTATGAGGAAGTGCAATGTATCATTGCAATCCACAAAAGTATCTACAATTTTGAAAGGGAACTCCTTTACAGCAAGACCCCCATGGTCTTGTTCCGAAGTACTTCAGGTAAACGCTCGCTGCATTTTATGGTACATGGTAAAAAAACCGCATAGCGGACCGTAAAGGAATCTATTCGATCTAACTCCCACCATCGTCTAACCTATGAACAATTGACTTTACAATAAAGTTGGAATCGTTATAAAAAAACTCATGTCAAATTACTTATTAATTTATTTAGGGTAATATTTTCGATACTTCTTTGTCGTTTCTTCATTGCTGAAGATTGTGTCCATGAAACCTTGACAATTTTTTGGGTTATTCATCCTCCAGTTTATTCGGTTTTCAGCTTCAATAAGGGCAGTCGTAATGGCGAGTCCGGTAGCTATTTGGTTACACCATTGGGTAGATGATCGGTCGTGGGGTTTCAATTCTTCTTGTAGAGGTGGTCTGCTTGTTGATGAACTACGTAACAAAAATAGCTGCAGTTCCTTTGGTAGCATATAATCGATAACTGGTTCAAAATTCCCGATTATCGTTTTCGATTCTAGACCATTGCAAATTGTTTGTTGTGGTAAAAGACAAATAACTTTACTCAAACGTTCAAGAATTTTTTTACAAAAATATTACCAAAACGAAGTGATTCGGTTTCGAAATTTTAGTTTTGTTAAAAGATAAAGCACTAACAAAATTCCCAGGTAGGCAGGTCCCCGGGAATACAACTGGAAACTTAAATTTGTGCGCTTTTGCCGCGGCCTCGCAGGAATTATAACTTTAAATTTGATTTACGCATTTGGTAGCATCGTCCGCGCTTTGCAAACCTGTTAAACTACGAATAATTTAAACTTCAACTATTGTGCTTACAGCTTAAATTTTCGCTGTTTCAACTGTTGGGCGGCGAAATTTTGAATTCAGCTGGCTTAATTGCAAGGCGGCCTAATGGGAATGACTTCCCAGTATAAAAATAGAATGTGCTTTTTGTATAAAAATAGAAATAATTAGACTATCATTTCCAAATAACGTTTAATGATTACGTACCATTTCCATGGAACTTAACAAGTGGTTACAAAAATAAAGGCTTAATCCAAACCTGTTTTAATATTATATTTAAGACAGTTTTAAATTATGAATTATAATACAATATTGACGACTGAATTAGTATTTCTTAAATGAATCTAAAGCAAACTAAAAAAATACTGGAGTTAAATATCTGAGAAGTCGATATTCAATGAACTGTACTTATTTGATGGCAAAAAATGTACGTTTACGCGATGAGATCATTCAGTCCTGAACAGCTTGTGAAATTGATATTTTATTTTTCAAAAGTTTAAGCAATATATATGTTATTGTTTTGTAAAATCAATTAAATCGTGTTATATTTTGTTTCAGGTAAGCGGCGTGACGTAAGCATTCTGATATACCGTAATGGAACGCGTGTGCTGGGAATGCGGGCCCCTACGGGGTTCAATTATGATAACAATCGCTCCTCCGTTATTTGGAAAGGACGAGATGCGATAACTTCCATTTATCTCTATTGAAGGAATTGTACTAACGTTAGAACTTTGATATAAGCTCTATTATTATACTACTAGTTAATTACCTGTCGTTCTTCATGTAAATGTAATATGTAATATTCATAGACAACAATATTATTTAATGACATATAGTAGATGTAATGAAGAAATAGACTATTTCTGGTAAAATAGTAAAAATTATCTTATATGATATCATGAGTGACGCAATGTTTTGGTTTCAAGTTAAAGTAACCGTTTATTAGGTTTTTACCTAAACGACGAAACAGAGGAGGATCTTTGTCTATACCTCACGATAATACCTTATTAGACGATCTTAATATAGACAATTAAAATTTTAATGCGGAACTACTACGGAAAAAAGTTGAAACTATAAAAGGATATTTAACCGTTTTTGGGTTTATCCATTGAACCGTAATAATTTGTTATTATAGCATTACGGTTCAATGGATAAACGTAGATACACGTAGGATTGTGTTTCTACTGAAACGTAGGATTCTACGTGTGAGTGCCACACACACTTAGCCGATTTTTTTATATTATTATTATTGCATTAATATTAATACTGCATTGCACTTACGCTTACTACATAGCATACCTTTTTGTACTCAACAATAAATAACGCTTAACGATGAATAACGGTCATAACGTTTTCGCGTCATTAAATTTCAGTGTGTCATCACTCGGTAATTATGTTTAATGACACGATTGTGTCATGCAAATGATATGTTAGCGATCCAATGCTATTTTTGTAAACGTATTGCATGTGATATACTAATATCACATTATTTTAACCTATGTTATATACCCAGGAGTCTTTTAATATCATTGAAATAGTTGTTTATATATAAAAAAGCGGACCGTAATTAGGGTTCAACTATTGTCACTTCTACTGTTTGTGTTATGTATGTTAAAGAAAAAATATACATGATGAATAGATAACCTCTTTTCTTTGGGAGGTGCCTTGGAAAGTGTTAATACACAAATACTCGTTATCACATACAAACCTAAAATAATTTTTCCTTGACGGTATGATAAAATCAGTGTGCGGGTTAACCACCTCATTTTTTATGGTTTTACGGTTATTAAATTGTTTTAGCACTAAGATATTTTTAAATATTTGTACCATTAGCAGAATCGCGTGGTCAACCCTTTTAAAGCCAGCGTGATGCCCCGTAAGTGATAGTGTTTAATAATATGATTATCGAATGCCACATAAGCGATCGAACGTGCCTGCCCTCGGAACACGGAAACCCGATTATATAAACAAGGGTTTAATGTACCTGCGGTGGGGTAACCGTACTGTAATGTTGGCTAGCGTATATAAATTTAGGAAGAACTTTTTCGTATTAGCTTAAGGCAAAAATATGTCTACATGCAAGTCCCTATATATAATAATAATGATATTACTATATATTTGTGCATCCAACTACATGTTGGATAAAAAAAAAATTGGAGGACTGACAATAAATTATAGTCATTTCTAAACCACGACACAGGAAAAATCCTACTGTGGGGCTATGAGTGCAGAAAGCGTTTATGTTTATGTTTTTTATGTTGTATCAAATTATTGCGTCTATTATACACACAGCACTGATCAGAGACGAAGTTTCTAAACTATATGCATAACCTACTAAATAAAAGTTGAGACATAAATTAAACAAAATACCTAACAAGCTTTTATCGATTGAAATTACCACTCCAATAAATTTCACCTCGCTGAAGTCAGAATTAAAAACGTCAAAGCATTTCCATTAAGTATTCCAACATGACAACTTTCTAAGTGGAAAGTTTACAAAGTTGCGAAAACGTAAATTGAGCTCGTAATAACAGTGTGTCAAGGGCGCAGTTTGCAAGCTGACGTTTAGGGGCCATTCACACGTACTACAATCTAAGCCATACAACTACGCCACTGCGCTACAAGATTTGCGCACTGCGTGAAAGGAAGAAGTTTCAATCGTGGCTAGGTATTAGTACATCGCCTCAAAATACGAGAAAAGTCTCAAGAATCCGAAAAAAATAACTAAAATTAATTTAAACAACATGGCGGAACAATTGATTTTGACAGTGGATAAAGTCGCTATTATCTGTCAGCTGTCATAGCTATGACAATTCGTCCTTAATATAAATGTTGCATTGGATCAGACGATCCCTTACAACTGATTGTCACAGTTTAGTCATTTCAACAATCATAATGAGATATTACGCCGCCATTATGTTTTCTAATGTATTGTGTTGCAATTCTAATTTTAAATTATTGTTTTGTATCGATAAACCCAGTCGATTATAATAAAATGCTTAGTAAGAAACAGCTCTATACTATATTTGCATTCTTTTATATGGTGTACAAATACCGTGCCAAAGGTCCATACATTTTGAAACATCTCCTTTGTATAAATATGCATACTATCATTCACACGTACCACATTTTGCGATTAGAGTCAACAGTTTACAAATTTTTTTACAATATGAAAGTAGCAAACGATTTGATTGCAGATTTTTTTTGACGTAGATTACATGTATCACAACTAACCGCTAGATTTGAACAAATAATAACTACGAGACAAACGCAACGTTTGAAACCAAAATAAATAATAAATAGAGTAGAGTCTGATCGAGTTCGGAGTGCTGCATTTGTTGACACCGTGCATGAATGATCAGCTACGCTGTAGCGACAACAGAGCTCTACTAAGGCTCCACTGTCCGTCTATCTGTTACCAAGCTGTATCTCATGAACCATGATAGCTTGGTTTTTAAAAATTTCAAAGATATATTCCTGTTGCAACAACAAATGCTAGAAACAGAATAATTATATTTAACGGGAGGGTCCTATACAATAAACGTGTCTTTTTGTCGTTTCCTATGGTACGGAACCCTTAGTGCACGAATCCGACTCGCACTTGGCAGGTTATTAACTGTAGTTACCACAACGTGTTGTAGTCGCGGTACGTGTGAATAGACACTTTGAACAGAACTGCTTCTCGATAAACTGTAGGAAAGTTCAGCTCGACTATGTTAATGAGTGATTGCAATTCTGACATGTATTTGGGTCATGTTCGAACATATTCGTAGCCTTAGTTCTTGAATTTCAAGTTGAGTCGTTCAGGGTTGTCGACCTTTGCTTTGAATGTTGCATGAACTATTTATTGAAATATAAATAGGTATAAAAAGTAAAAAAGACAAGCAATCTTAATTACACAAACAACATTTATTATTTAAGACTTAATTAATTATTAGTTAAAGGTCTTAAATATTAAAGAACAAAAGGAACACTAAATACAAAAAGGTTTCTCTAACAGCAAACCTTTCATGCTTGAACCTTTAAACATTGAAAGTAACTTTGAACTATTTAGTTTACTTTAGTTTAATCGTAATATTTTATCAAATATAAATTTCAGCTTGGTTTTACAATAACATTATTTAGAAAAACTGCAATCCCATAAAAGTACAATTTCAATGTAATTATAAAAAACGCTTTCTACTCTTATAGCACAGCAGGATTTTCTCCTATGTCATGGTACCTATGGTGTCCATGGTACCCACAAAACAAACTGGACACGACAAGAAAAATACATTAACACCCAGACCAGGAACGGAATCTAAACTCATCTATTTATATCTATAAATATAATCTAAATTCAAATGTCAGTCTGGCCGGGGATCGAATCCAGAACCCACTGCGAGGTGACCGCTTCGCTACAAGGGTCGTTAATATTTTTAAAAGAGCATAATAACAACAACTAACTCTGAGTTTGCTTTAGGTCCATGGAATACCTGGTAAGTTTTCATGATTTTTTTCTTTATAGCATTGAAGTAACAAACGAGCACGCAATCCAATTGATGATTAGTTGTCACTGAAGCCCAAGGACTGAAACTTCATATAAAACGAGGATTCCATCTGATGTCAATCACAGATGCGTTGCTACTTCCGAGGACTAGTGGTCGCCATAGGTAAGTAAACCGTCAACCGCAACCTTCCACCGAAACGCAATAACTGCTACAATTAGAAAAAGATGTTGCGGTGGTACCTTGAAAAACATTTCAATTCTCCCCAACACATAAATCCTTCCCTAAAACACATAGCATTGTAATTCACACCAGTTTCCACAAACAGTTACGTCAATCATAAATCGCGACCCATCACAATATCAGTCACGCGTGATTGCAACACTACTATGTAGATATGTGCCGGATTGTTCAAATAACAGATCCGAAGATACGAATACGAACACAGATCTTTGAGATCTTGATCTTTTAGATCTGCGAATACGGATACGGACACGGATCTTACCTTTGTTACTACTCACTTGATGTGCGTGTCTAAGTTGCTTTCTTGACAAGTTTCGAGTTTCCTTTAGTATGAGTTTATTACATTTCCTCAAAACAAACATTATTTTCGTTTTTCCCCATCTTTGCATAAAATATATATATGTTCTATATAATGTTTAGATATTAAATAAAATTTAATACTATTTCATTACCTAATCGCCTGTGTACGTTTGGAATAATGTAGGGGAAATATGGACAAAACGACATAGTCGCCTTATTTCTAAATTGGCGGGATTTAGCGACATTCCCGCCATAGTACGATGTCACGGCAGCCAAATTTGAAATCCTGTCAGACGTTGAGCGCCATTGGCACAGTCGCGTCGCAGTAACCAGTTCGAAGGTGTTTCGCGCCCACAAAAGTTTATTTTACAGATGGTTTTGCTCCTGTTTTTGGTGAGGTATTTGTTGTTATTTTGTAATTATATTTAATTAAATCGATTAACTAGGAAAGTACCCAGTGATTCCAGTTAACTTTATTTTAATTATTACTTGTTTGACGGACTTATTATATTTTATTGGTTTTTATTTACAATTGGACAAAATGACATACATATGCAATGGACAAAATGACATAGTATGCCATTTTGTCCGAAATGGTTCTATCAATTAACATTTATCATATTGTTTAGGTTATATGCCACGTAACTATGTAAGAAAACAAATCGGCAGTCTTGGAGCCAAGAATCCATGAATAAGGCCATTGCAGCATTGAAGCAAACTAAAAATGGGATGGGAATTAGCCGCAAAACGATGAGAATTCCTCAGGCGACGCTTAGAAAACATGCACTCGATATGTACAAAACGTGGAACACATAAAGTTTTTGAAATCACGACTTTTTGGATTGACGCGTTCATCACTCCAAGAGCTGTGAACTAACGAGAAAAAATCGTTTCGATTTGTTCTCTTTGGGCTCATGCTTCATTTGTTGATGTCCCAAAGAAGACCAAACAATTTATTTGTGAATTGTGTTCTTAAAATTTTAGTATGTCATTATGTCCTTACTTTGTATGTCATTTTGTCCGTAGTATATGGACAAAATGGTTTTTGTTAATGGTTACATTTTTTCTTAACATACAGTGTATTGTAGATTCTACTTAATTAAAATGCTGTGTTACTAATAGTCAATGAGTCTAAGATGATTCAGAACCAATCAGATTGATTATAATTACATTAAATAAATAAATATGATTAAGAAACGAAACACTATGTCATTTTGTCCGTACTTCCCTTATGCATATATGTAGCATATCTACGAGTACATTTAGGTTTACAATCGTACTCTACGTGACTCTATCTTGTTTGTTACTTACTTAAACCAAATTCGCTTACTATGATCGCTGACTCCAACTTTTATTACGAATAAAATTTGTTACCAAATTCTAATGATTTATTCACTTCGTTATATATGTACAGAGTTTGAGTATGTTGCGCTTTAGCCAAGTATTATAATGATGTATCGCTTGCTTGTTTTTATTGTGCTATACGAAATGTAAGAGTATAAAATTGTAAAAGCTTTAAGTTCTGTTTACAACTGTTTTCACAAATCTTAACTAAATTGCACTTTTACATTGCTGAAACAAAAAGATAAACGTATAATATCTTTCTCGTATTGTTATAAATATAACGTTAGTTCAGCAATTAACCCGCACATTAGCTAAAAAATACAAAAAAAAATAGTGTTGATAAGAAGTTACTTATATTTCACTTATATTTCACTCAAGAGATTAAATATATTAGGGTATTAATAATATTGTTAGCTATATTAAATACTTATGTAACAAAAAAAAACAGACCAAAACATGGGAATATCAAATAGCTAGCCAGTATCAGCCTAAAACAAAAAATCCACGTTGAAATTACCAGCCATTTACTAGTCGACCAAGCTAACTAGACGAATGTCAAACGTGACGTCACTCGCAAGAACGCAAGTACTGATGACAATATACAATAGCAATAATGTTTTTTTGTGAATTGTTGTCTTCAATGAAATGTAAATTTTAATAAATTTCCGTCTTAATAATTTATACTTTAAGTTTAACGTTAACAATGTTTTTTTACATATTTAGGTTATCATTGTAACAGGAACTAATGAGTACAACAAATTAATTTTGCTTATTTATTTTATTAATAGTTAATCATAATAGATGAGGGAGTTTAGGTGCGAACGGTACTAGGACAAGAGCGGGGCATGAGACGGGACCGGGAAGGGAGACCGCATTCCTCCCGTTCGTCTAGTTAGCTTGGTCAAGTGGAAGATTTGTAGGAATATCAACATATTCCTCCGAATCAACAACAAGACCAGAACAAAAATCATATATTTTAATTTTACATAGACAGGGATCTCTTGGTAAGTCGACTTAAACCTGTAGTAGCAGGATCCCCTCTCCTCTATGATCACCTATCAAGTTTAAATCTTTGACCCTATTGAAAGCGAGTTCAAGCCACTGCTTATATGTTTTCAATAGGGTCAAAGACGCTACGCCACTGCGTAGCGTGGGCTTTAAATATAATATAATACGTTGTTTTCTTACATAGACAGTACATAGTTCTGAAGTCGGCGCTCAACATGGCTCTACCGCCACTCGAGATCTACAACAATTGCATTAGGTAGACAACGGGAGGCAGATTCAATATGTGCAGGATATTCAACACTTATTGCTAACTTCTTGAAAAATTATGTTTCTGACTGACCCGCCGCCCTCCTAATGTTGCCGCCCGGGGCGGTCCGCTTCCCCGGCTCCCCCCTCGCTACGCTACTGAGTATAAGTCTGATTTTTGACAATGGCAAAACTATCTTAGATAATCCCTAAGATACCCGATACCCTAGTGGCACAGAAATATTACATATTTAGTTATTTAAGATTATTATATATTCACTCATACTCAAAATAAGTATACCTATGTATATACTTATATATTGATACATATAAATTGTACATCTAACTATGTTTACAACTGAAACGGTCTCCAGATGTTGAAGAACCGCGGCCGAGAGCCGCGAACGACGGCGCCAAGCACTCCGCTGGCGTTACGGTCGATGCAGCAACGCCCGCTGAACAAGCCGGAGCCCGACTACGAGGTGGTGGAGTTTCCTTCCGAACAATACGTCAACGCTAAGCTCCAGCCTCCACCCCCTCCGCCGCCAAGACCGCCTACTAGTGAGATTTTGTCAATTTTCTAGCTGAAGAATTTAACGCTTTACAGAATATTAAACTTAGATACATAGTTAGACTGTACTGGCCAATCCACCCCGCGTAATTGGCCTGATCGCCTCATATATAAGAGAACCTCATATAAAAGAGAACAACCACATCCTTTCATCAAACCGCAAAAAACGCTTCAGGCTAGAAATATGTGTAGCGGTAATACCTGCCTCGCTGAACTGCATTAGCTCTACCACCTGGTAAAACCTTATTACTTTACAATGAGTGAGCTATATATCTTCTCCTTTGCTACAGAATTTACGTTACAAAATATATTTCCCTTGACATATTACACACAGCCTAAAACTTTTATTGAATACACAAAATATAAGATGTGTACTTTTTCTTACATTTTGAAGATATTTGGTTCCCTTTGATAACCGTAAACTCTTTATCTAAATTCGTGTAAATGAAACAAATTCATGAATATCTGTGTAATTACAGATTTTCATATATTTATGTAACGTAGATTAAGTTACACAGCATATACACTAATTCATCCCAATGATATACAAATGTATATACACATCACAAACGCATATAATTATCTACATATATATCTGCCTAATAATAAAAGCGTTATGTGTTGCAACGTTCTGGTCTGAAAGGTGTGGTAAGGGAGACATACGAGGCGTTCCCCCTCAGTTCGTCCTCAGGAGTAGCAACACATCTTACTTAACCTCAGGTAACACTCTGATTTTATCTGGGATTGATTTCAAATGTCCGTGAGCGGCAGTAGCCACTTACCATCAGGTGGACTGCTTGCTCTCTAGCTTCTTCCATACTATAAAAAACATCATCCCGTTTTAATTTTATGGTATTTTATCGAATTCCACAGATCATCCATTGGATGCGGGCGCGTCATGCGGTCTGTGCGGCGGGGGCGGCGCGCGCGTGCGGTGTACCGAGTGCGGCCGCCGCGCGCTGTGCGCCTCCTGCGACGACATGTACCATCGACACCCTAAACGCAGGCATCATCAGCGACAAGTATGTAAACTTCGTTGCTAACACAGTATAGTACTATATAGACAATAGACATGCCACTAGTGCAAGTTTCATATATGACTACACCCGTTACTACGTAGGAACAACAAACACACAAACATAGCGGGTTGTTTTATAGCCTATATATAGCCTTCCTCAATAAATTGAGGAAACACAATTCAACACAAAAATATAAATTCGAACCAGTCGTTGAGATTAACGCGTTCAACCAAACAAACTCTTCAGCTTTACATTATTAGTATGGATATAGATTTCCTCAAAGCGATTACAATACAACGCAGACAAGACAATGGTTAAAAACGAAAACTTGCAATGTATGCGCGAAAACATAAACGGTGGTCGTTTTAAGGAAACGTAATAAACTCGTAGTAAAAACACAGATGGAAGAAAGAATGGTATGGAGAAAATAAAGTTGACAAATGTGAAATACGATCTAGTAAAATTAAAGGACCTACAGCGGAAATTAAAGTCATATTGCACCGTGGTTTGGATATCTACCTATATGTATGGATTGTGTAATTACCGTTTACTTTCCAATCATTCTAATTTTGTTCTGTGCCTCTGTTATGAACAATATTTGATGAAATAAAAATATATTCTTTAATCGTATCGTTTCGGCTGAGAAATGTATGTATTACATTCCTATATTATTTATACTAATAGAGCATTAATATATGTTACCTTAACCGTGTGGCGAGCACGTAGGACACATTTAATAAACGGTTACATCGTCAAATTACTGGCAGAGTGCCCAAAATCAAAAGTTACTCATAATCTGCACCTATATAAATAAAGATGCATATATTTTTCTAACAGGCACTATCCCAATCCCAACTCCGAGATGAACGACCCCCGCTGCCACCGAAAGCCACGCCACCCGTTCCCCCGCCGCGGAGACACAAGGTAAATGACTTCACAACTTTGCAAAGCTTACTCGTGTAAACTGCCAACGAGCGACAAATAGTTGGGCGTAATAAACTGCGCATTTAAATACCATTCCATTTATATATAAATGTATTTTAAAATAGAGTTTCGTGTTTATTAAGCTTTAATGAAACATTATAACCTATACAAGAAAAGTGAAGCCAAGGGCTGCTGTCTTGGCTTCACTTTTCTTGTATAGCATTCAATGAATTTAAAGCTAGACAATTTCTTGCCTGTCGCAGCACTACCGCTACACTTATTTCTTACAGCATTGTTATTCATTAGATATCATAGATAAAAAGGTTCTTCTTTAGATTTATTATATTCTAGGCGATTTCCTCATTGTTCAGTCCTCCAGAGTATAATGCGCCAACTTCAGTTCAACTGAAAAAAACAATAACCATTTTTTTGCTGTACTCATATTTTACTGTCTTAAAGCCAGATCTCTTGTACAAACAAAATACATATAATTGTATTATTTGACTTAATTTATACTTTGTAAATATTTATTGCAGGTTGGCAGCGACAGAGCAAGCGCGAGCCCTAGGCCACTCCCAGTGGATCCACGTCGTACGACTCTCAGCGGAATGTCTGTGGGGACTCTTCCCACACAAACATCCACAATGCCCCACGTTAACCACTTCGCAACGCAAAGAGCCCCACAAGTGATGCCCATGCATCCCCAAGGCATAACGCCGAGCGTTTCCCCGCATGTGGGGAGCATGCCCTACTTGTCAAACGTGCATCACACAACGTCTCCTGTTCCCCCGGCACAAGACCGAGCTAATGTGATGGGACACTTCAATTCGGCTTGGGGAAGACCACAGGGATCCCTGCAACGATTTAACATGTCACCGAATATGGTAATTTTTCAAGTTTTTCATTTCTCTCTTCCTTCATGTTTCGTTTTTGAAAGGATTCGTTTTTATTGTTTCGCCGTTTTGCATGTAATGTAAAATAGCATTTAGTCATACTCTGAAAATTTGCTTTTGGTGTTACAACTGTTGAAAACATCATCTATATTTATGTCTGGTAGCATACACATACGTCAACAGCCGAGTGATGCCCTTTGCTCTGAATGTCAACTTGGACAAATGTTGAGCCATACAACAAATAAACCAACACCTACGTGCAAGTGACGAATGAGAGCTATACAGCGAGTGGGCGATATTTATCTCTCGCAAGCAACTGCAGACGGCATAAGAGAGAAGAAATCTCACTAATGCCGTCAGCTTTTTTTGTACTGTCAGCTGGTTTGGTTAACAGTTGCGCATTTTCAACAGGTACCGCCACCTGGCATGACACAAGAACCTTGGGATGCTACCGAGCAAATGCACCAGGTGCAAACACAGAGCTGGGGACGGCCGCTACGGCGTGGAGCCTCCGTGATGGAACTGGGCGGAGCGCCGGGCTGCGGCGGCTGCGCGCACTGCGCCGGCATGCCGTGGCGGTACGGCAGCTGCGCAACGCTTGACCACCCCTGGGCTGCGCCCGGTGCCTGGCCCGCCTGCTGCCCGCCGCACGCCCCGCACATGCATCCCCATGTATCTCCACACCCGCCGCACACTCCGCAACCTTATCGTAGAGGTAAAATGTGATGTATATGCAATATGTATATGTAGATCATCAACTCTTCCGCAATCCGAACCAACATTTTCATTCTGTCGGCACTTAAACACACTGTAGTATATGTTTCCAAAATTATTGAAGCGGCCTTTGTAATACGTGCTCTAATTATTCACCAGCCGAAAGTCGTGCGGCGTCCCGCACGGCATCCCGCGCGGGATCTCGCGCGGCGTCGCCCGCGATGAGCGTTCGCTCTCGCACGTCACGCCGCCCCAAGCACCGCACGCCCTCCCCGCCGCCGCTGCCCTCCAGCGACGCTGACTCCGAAAGCGAAGACGAGAGCTACCCCAGACACCTAAACTCCAAACAGATCAAGAACCAACCCAGTAAACCGGCTCCCGAACAAGAAAAGGACGAAGAGGATTCCTTGGGCCCCGCGCCCCCGCCACCAGACGCTACCTGGCAGTGTGAACACTGTACGTTCGTCAACGAGCCAGGGGTCCGAGTGTGCGTTGTTTGTTGCCGTACCCCGACCGTCACTCCCAAAATTATCGCAAATGACAGTATTAAAAATGGAATGGAGAGACTAAAACTTGCTGAAAAAAGTCCGCCTACCCATTCAAATATAGCAGTAGAAAAACAACCTAAACAAGGTCAGTTTCTTCTGCCTTAACGTATATAAATGTACTAAACTATTTTCCTCTATTAAATCCCAAAAATACTTACAGATGCTCCAAAACCCAAGAACACCAAAGAAAAAGTATCAACAGGCTGCGGGCCATCCCCACCGAGAGAAGATAAATCAGGCAAAAAGTTAACAAACCGATTGGTGACGCCGACAAGAGAAAATCCTGATACCTTCGAACCTCATGTGCGACATGACATAGCCGTTGGACCTTCCCCACCAAAAGAAATAATAAACAATCACAACGCAGTTCAAAGTCAAGAACAAAGTACGTCGGTTAGGGCATCTCCTTACCGTGCCGTTGTATCCCAACAAACACCTACAAAGCATAGTATATCCGTTGGTCCCTCTCCGCCTCGAGAGATGAATAATCAGAGCAGATCAACTCGGACGTCCCCACTTCAGCAGAATGTCACTGAACGGGTACTATCCTCTACGTCTAGTCGAGCAAATGTATCCAATACTGGTACTTCGCCGCCACCTCAAAGTATATCTACACAGGTAACAAAAGACTTATTTTGTAATTAGTCTAACCACGAACGAACATTGTTTCTCACAGGACGCTGTTAGTTTCTTTTTATCTTAGTTCAAACAAAATACATTGCATCATATTTTTTATTTCCAATCATATTTTTTTTTTATAATATGGAAGTGACTATTGCCGCCCAGGATAAGATCAGTATCTTATCTAAATTAACCATCGAAGCGATACTTGCGCTGAAGACGAAGATGGAACGCCTCGGATGAGTATTTCTCCTAAGGGGGAAGTACGCCACTCACTTCGGACCAGAACACAGCTACATATAACACAATAACCGAATTACTAACAAATAAATATAAACGTACTTTTAAATTATAAAAAAAAAAAATAGAATTCTCGCCTTTAATTTGGCAAAAAGAAATTTAAAAATCGCAAGTCGTGACCCGTAACATATTAAAATGTATCAATTCCGCGATAATATCAGCTTAAAATCCTTGCATTAATTTGAAAACAAGCATGTCATTTAAAAAAAATATAAGACGTATAGATTGATTAATATAATTATATTTTTGTCTGTATTTTTTGTTTTGTCCATAAAATTTATATTATTTTATATGTGTACTATATTTTTATGGCTTATATTAAAAATTACCATATTTCGTTAATAAAATGTTGGTAACCCTAGGCAGGCGATACCGCAGCCCTATTCTGAGATACCGCAGCCCTATTCTGAGATACCGCAGCCCTATTCTGATCCCGGTACTACAAGGACAAATGTTATTTCAGACGTACGAAGTGCCAAGCACCTGG
>DWNE01002205.1:0-19500 GCA_018249875.1 Cecropterus toxeus | reverse complement strand
CGGCCGTGCTCCGACAGTCTCTGTTCGGAACTTGTATATATGCACGATGTTGAGAAAACTCCGATAGCGTGATTCAGCATACGGTGACGTCATCTGTTGATGAATAGCTGGAAGTCCTCACATCATATACGAAATATTATATACTTTTCTCAATGCAAAAGCAGATTGATTTGTATAAATTTTTATTCACATACATATATTTAAATTTTTTTTTTCCGGCCTAAGTGTTTTAGTATTACGTATAGTCTAGATACACAGAAAGAATATAGTAACACCCAGACCCAGAACAGACGTTTGTATGATCAGGCATTCGCGAATGCTAACCAAAAAGAAAAAAATGTAAGCTGCAAATAAAAATTTTTGGAATGTTTTTTTAACAGCTTTATCAAAAAAAAACATTTCATTTTTTTTATTTGATATCTATATTGTAATGATACTAAAAAGTTGTCAATTCCTCCCCGTTTTACTCACTACTTACAGCCTTCATTTTAAGCGTTTATCTTTATCTGCATGTAAATCAACTTCTAACCATGGTTCTTACATTGTTATGATAAAGTCCTTTCATGTTTCCTTTACATTTCCTGAAAACATATCAATGTCAGCAGTAGGTGTACTGCTCTACATGGTACGTTCTAGATAGAGTCTGTTAGCATCATCTCTCAATGCTCTGGAAAACAATAGACTTCCTCACGAGCGGCAAACGTGTTACTCTACTTAATGGCCTAATTAGAACTACTTTATTTTTGAAGTGAAAATCTTTGTAGCATATGAATCTGCTAAAACTCCACTTTTTCTAAATTAAATTTTACACGCAGGTTGCTCGCAAAAATTAATGGCAGTACAATAATTAGTTAAGTCTGTATTGAAGTCCAGTCCGGGGTAATGAGATTTATATTAAAGCTTAAATATTTCATACTTATTTTAAATACTATAGATTTATTCTATAGCTACATGTGTCTATAAGAAATCAGGTTTTTCCAATTTGACGGGAAAACTGCTGAAAATTTATCGATTTCCATAAAATGGGACCCCCTGTAAAACTGACCGCATACAATGACGGTCGAATCGTGACGGTCGGTAGCGGCATCGGGGAGTTATGTCCGAACATATGTACATAAATATATATATATTGTATATACGTGACCAATAGATAACCTCTCTTCCATTGGGAAATCGGTTAAAAAAATTAAAGTTTAATGAGATTATAGATACGATTGGAAAAGTGTAAACTCTATCAAATATTTATATTTGTCAATTAGTATTATTACCTATTGCATTAATATTATTACCGATATAAATGTTATAGGTAGGTAGGTGGGTAAGGATGTTTAGGCCGCGAAGGGTACTTTACCCGGGCAATTCACAAGAAGACCGGATACCTCCAAATCCTTAACATTTATACACAATGCAACGTTATTTAAACGCTGTAATATAATATACAAATGTAGAATAGTAGTAGTAAGGTATTTACCATCCATACCATCCACTTACATACCACTGTTTAGTGGGTAATTAGTTACATGTTAACATTCAACGCTGATGCTCGTAGCACTAAGCGAAAGACGCTTGAGTTGGAAATTTCGTGGCCCTCAAATTACAATTACCAGTGCGAAAATTTTGGATCCCTCTACGTTTTACATGAATAAAGGAAATAATCCAAAACATTCATATCGTGTGGCTCCAGACGCCTAAAATAACGGAGCTTAAAAGATAAAATTAATCCTTTTCTGTCATACAGTGCTTATTCAAAAGTGGATCACATATATCAAAAATATATAATTTACCCTTATTCAATTAAATAAATGAAATGAAATTTCTTTAGCGGCCTCTTTTTTCGAGAGTAAAAGCTTTAAAAAGTACCCGACCCTGAGGGGCCGACGTTGGGTTATGTGGGATTACTGTACTAAAATCCCCCGTTGGTCGTCCTGACCAGTTTGCTGTACCAGTTTCTACCCAGGTGGGCCACTGGATTCACCGTACTATCTGGTTTTAATGACGGTACGGCTTTCCCGGCGTCGCTTAGGTGGACTGTTCGAACTCCCACTCTTGGGCGGCTAGAGTGGGAGCTTGTAAGCGCCTCTTTTAGTTGCCTCTTACTACAGGTATGAGATACCGTAGCCTTGTTCTAATTCCAGAACTACAAGGAGTTAATAAAAACCTACGGAGGCTCTTAAAATTTTCAATTTCAAGTACTTTTATTAGACTATCACCAGATCGCAACACGATTTCTAGTGAAAAATCTGGCAAGAAGTTCAAAGAGTTTATGTTATTTATTTTTTAATTGCAACTTATTTTTTTTTTTAATAAAGTAATTCAGTTTATTTTTCCAGTTTTACTGGCACCAACATTTAGAAACAACTTATTTATTTATAAAGGCCAGCTATGTTCCCTGTGTTACCCGCATTTACATAACAAACATAGTTTCATAAATAACTTAATCGATTAAAGACCTTTAACAGACCTCCCTCGTGTATGCGTCAGAGAGGTCAAATTCAATTTAGTCTCGATTAATAATGTTTATTAATTACAGCTTAAAAAGTTTCTCAATAAAAGTTTCAATAAATTCAAAGATTCATTTATTATTATAATTTACACTTTTAAAGAGGTCTTCTTAAAGCTATACCTTCAAATTAATAATAAATGTATATTTTAATATATGTATACTTCTTAACCGTATTCTTTAACTTTAACTTTCAAAGTAACATATAACCTACTTTCTTTTATGTCACATTACTGTGTTTGAAACTGGGATATAAAACCCAGTGTTAAGCTCAAGGGTCTCATTAAGCCTTCCATTTGTCTCACTACCAGCGAATGAACTATAAGCTATAATTTTTCCTAGCTTATTAGTAAAGTGTTATTTTAAAGGCACCGCTCTCACTATTTCCGTCGATGTCATAGGAAGAATATATAAGAGCTATCCAGAAGATAGCCAGTAGCGTCTTTCTGTATAACATCAATACCCACCGTAGTCACTAGCTTGCATGCTAGGCGTAGTGACTATTGACAAAAGCTCTTAATATAAGAGAAGCCCAACTGTTGACGTCAAAATGCTGGCGAAAGAAAGAGGTGATAAAAAATGAGACTCAATTGACACCATCATTGAATAGTTCAACTCCTACAATTTTTTTTAAAGAATTTTTAGAAATTCAACTCCTAAGAGGTCGAATTTCTAAAAATCCTTTTTTATTGCTCATTTTATTTAATATATTTTTTTAATTCTTTTATGAATAAAAACTAATTTGAAGACAATAGAAAATGAATCCGAATAAAAACGAACCTAATAAAAATATAAAGAACTAACACTTTTTATCTTTAGATTTACTTTTTGTGATAACTTTACTAATACTAGAACTCGAGTAAGGCAAAATCAGTCAGGTTCAACCGTCTAGGTACCAACAACAGTATCACCACATTGTATTCAGTGTTGCCAACTATTTAAGATTTTTTCTCCCTTATCCGCCTTAAATTACCCTCAAAATTTTTAAGCTTTAAAAATCGATGGTACCCTCATCACAATCATCACTGAATAATCATTTGCTTCTTTAGTCTTATAAAAATATACACGGCATGTGTCATACAACATTCCATAGGCAATAAGATATTTCAAGCTAATTGATCGCTAACACGACATCTATAAAGCAATTTCCTTACGCCGGCAAACTTTTTAGCCCTTTCAAGTTTTTCTCTTTGCTTTACGAGAGCAGAATTCTCGGTTACTTAAGATGTCAGAGTTCTGAAAATAAGAACGATGTAGTAAGAGAAGTCCGGAGTACTTATAGCATCTACTTGTAACATAAAACTGTATGTATAGAAAGTATGTACGCTTTCTACACTTTTTAAACTCATAGCCCCATACAAGGATTTTCTCCTGTGTCGTAGGCCCCATGGACACACAAAGACGGATACACAAACACCAGGACTCAGAACAGAAATCTAAATTCAGCATTCATATTTCTGTCTAGCTGGGAATCGAATCCGGGACCCACTGCGCGTCAGACCGGTAAAGCGACTCAAAACGTCAAAACTCGGGTAAAAGCTCATATTATGTACAAGTACATAACATTAATTATGTGCTTTCACCCGACTCATGGTAAAAAACATTTATTATGATTCGACCAAGCAAGTAACCTCCCTAATATAATCTACGTTCATCTGGTAAGTTCATACTAAAAAAATTATACGAGTATATACACATTTTATTCGTGTTCTATTTTAACGTCTTTTTAAAATAATACCTTGACAGAATGTTTCATAAAATATAATAAAACATAGAAAATGTCTTCATGAGCAGTGATAGCCTAATGATTGAAACTCGGCCTCTAAATCGAGGATCCGGGGTTTGAATCCCAGACACGCACCACTGATTTTCTTAAAATTATGTGAGTATTAGAATTTAATTATCACTGCTTTACGGTGAAGGAAAACATCGTGAAAAAACCTGTACATCTTAGAGTTCTCATAAAAAAAAGAGTTCCCAAAGGTGTGTGAAGTCTACCAATTCGCACTTGGCCAGCGCGGTGGACTATGGTCTAAAAAAAACTCTCTCACTCTGAGTGAAGACCCGTGCCTAGCAGTGGGACAATAATGGGTTGACGAGACGATAGAAAATGGAGCTCTTAAAGTATTGTTTCATATTCATTTCATTCACAAAAATATAAAAAATCTATTTGATTGAATAACTTTTATTTCTTTCGTGTATCTTAACTATCTAATCTTGGAAACAGCTAGTCGAGACTTTTAATCAAAAAACCAAAAAAAATGCAAAAGATAAAAATGTAGAATTTAAAATATTCTTGATTAAAAGATGTTTGCTCTACATAAAAAAGAGTTAGAGATAGAATCATGTTCATCTTTAACAAAAGCTCGCATAGCTACGTCTGAGTTATTCACAAAGCTAATTCTAGACTGAATCGATAGTGTGAATTCCAGGCAGACGGACTGGCGTCGGGAATTTGGGTGTGGCGCTTTTGATAGCGGGTAGCGATTTGTTGGAACAAAATGTATTTTTGTGATACTTTTAGAGTGGACCTGTTTACCCCACTGCGATAAAAGGAGGGTGATGATTTCGAACGTATATATGTATGATTGTTTGTATGTATGAATGTATATCAGTTTCTTTGCCAGCCCGAATGGCTTGACGGATTGTAATATAGGCTATATAAGTTTTAACAACGGCAACTGTAAATAGCAAAAATGGGGTGGTAGAGATATATATTTTTTATTATCATGACAGTGACCCATTACCAACAGTTGGACTGCATGTTTGTTTGCTATATACATTTTCATTTTCTTTTTAGACAAAAATATGTGACTCACAGTGTGTCACATTAAAATCCTAGTGTTCGGCTATGAATTTAGAATGATTTATCGTTCACCAGGTTAGATTTAGCATTTTTCTTTGTTTTCAAGCGGCAATACCTTCAAAAGTTTCTCCACGCCGGGTCATGTGGGATTTTAAGCGCACTAAAGGGTGGCCGTCCTCGGCACTTCAAACAAAACTTCAAAACAATCTTAAAAGGTCTATACGACGGTATGCAACCTCGCATACCGCCATCCTTCCTGGAATCGTTTGGCTGGACGGCTCGAGCTCCCACTCTTACCACCCGCAACCCCGGAAATATTCTAATATTCTCCTCTGACGACTCACGTAGTCTTATTCTAATCCAGAAACTGGGCGTGGTATACATGCGAACACATATTTGATTTTACATTTTGATTCAAATTCAATCCTAATCTATTACAAGTCTTCATAAATCGTCTAAAAATATATATTGAATTGTATTGTATAATAGGTTTATTCAAAGCCACAAAGCCCATACAACATTAAGCATAGTGCTTACATAAAGTGACTTATCGATATAATCCCCTTGTCAATAAGGATTGCAGTTTTTGCGGGATTTCCTTAAATCTCGCATGGATCTCGTCACATTAATAATTTATAAAATGAAATCGGGTTGTTATAGTCTTTTAAATACTTATTTAAAACTAGTAAAATCGCTGTTTAAAACTATTTTTTATTCATAAAGATATAATTAAATTAACGCTTATATGAGTTTTTGTCACAATAGTCAGGTAGAAGTATAATAATATGCATATATTTAGATTGCTGTATTTACTACCTTTTTTTGATACCGTTGTAATAGTAAAAGAAAAACGTCCCCTCCCCCCCTTTTTCTTCTATTTCCAGGCGCCATTTTGAAAAGTTTTAATATGTCACTCTGGAAATTGATACGATTCTAATGATATGTCATACGTCACTATCCGTTAACCATTTTGAGCTGTAGCGCGTGCCAAAGCAATGGACATACAAACACGCATACATACGCTCGAAAACATTACTCTCCTTCTGACGAGGTCGGGTAATATTTAGTAAGAAACTTAGAAATATCACATAGCAAGAAAGATCTAGAAAATCATACATTTGTTATTAATAAATTTTACGTATGTTTTTGTTTTATTTCACTTTTTATTGCAATTAAAAATGAATAGTAGTAGTATGATAGTAGAAAAAACTTACTTATGATATTTGTTTTTGTGAAATTATGTATTTTTCATTCATCTTTAATAAAATAAATAGGGTAAGAAGTAAAAACAATCAATATCAAGCTTTACGGGATCCCGCAAAGCATAAATTTATAAGGCATCCCGTGGGATTACGGAGTCCCACTTTGCGTGATTCCAATCCCTATTATCGATGTCGATCAAAGCACTGAATATTTTAGTATCGTACAGAAATAGAAATAACCTTTAATGCGACGATATAGATAATTGACTTCGAAATAGT
Source organism: Cecropterus toxeus (assembly GCA_018249875.1). NCBI lineage: Eukaryota > Metazoa > Arthropoda > Insecta > Lepidoptera > Hesperiidae > Cecropterus > Cecropterus toxeus. Next base: position 12,713 of record DWNE01002205.1, on the reverse strand, counting down.
TAATTGACAGCTGTCAGTCCCGAGTTTATAGGAGTAATGACGTTCTCTGATGCTATGCTTTTACCTTCGAGGAGGCATTCATAACCTCCGGTGAAACGCGTGAATTTCTTCACCTTTGAAGTAGTGAGATGAGGGAATGACGGCGATAAAGAACCTTTGAAATTATTGGGGAATGGGAGGGAATGGGAGATTCAAGATTCATGTTGGGAGGGAATGGGAGATTCAAGTTGCAATTGACCATGAATCCCATTTCATGGTGAGTGGCCACTGCCACCCATGTGCATCTGGAATCTTTTGGCAGGTGATAAAACCAATGTAGTTCGACTGGGGAAGTACCACCATCACACCTTTTTCTAGCGTGAAGCAGTTCTTGCGTTTCGGTGGAAGGGTGTGAATGGAAAGTGATGGAAGTGATGGAAGGCAATTAATTGAATGTAAGTACATTCAATTCATTGCCTATTGAATTGCGAGATGAAATTAATGGAATTAATGTCAAGGAAAAAAACACACTTTTTAAATACTTTAATCATGTAGCCATTTTTTTACAATTATAACTACGTTACTAGCATACAATTCCATGTAAACCCATTATTAATAGCATTATAAGTATTTTTAAGAATTATAGTAATAAATAGTATTATATTACATTTTCTGTAGTTTCTTTAATGTTATTTCATTAAAATATTACATGTTTGGTAATGATAAATAAATTTAAATAAAATAATAAAATGAAAATAAAAGTAAATGTTGACTATAGTTGACTTCAGGTATTCGGTTTTTCGTAATGTGCGCGGGCATTGTAAAAATTTAGTCTCATCATGTTTCCCTAATGCACCAAAAAAGTATAACTTCAAAATAAATCAATAAATAATAAAATTCAACCTGATAGAAAATGGTCATTTCTGCCCATGGACATCTGTATACAACCCCAGATAATATCAGATTTATCTGAGATTATTCACAAATGCATCCCTAAGAACTAAGTTGGAACGCATCGGATGAGTATGACTATGCATTTTACCACATCCTTATAACGCTTCCTACATAGCCCCACAGTAGAATTTTCTCCTGTCGTGTGTGCCATGGACACACAAAGACGAACATACAAACACCCAGACCCAGAACAGAAATCTAAACTCATCATTAAAATTTGTCTGGCCGGGCATCGAACCCGGGACCCACTGCGCGTTAGACTGGAATGATGACTGCGCCGCCATGTGGGTCGTCACCCTTCAGAACAACAGGTGGTCCGAAAGGTGTGGCTTAGGTAATACCACTGAAATTAGGCAGAAATACGTGCGGCGGTGGTGCTTCCGAAGATCAACCTCAAAGAGCCACCTTAGATTAGATAGATTTTACAAATCTATATTTGTAATAAAAATATTTGCTTAATGAAACTAATAATAACTAATAAAACGAAATAACTTAATAACATAAGTTATGATAGTTACGATGTTAATTAATTTAAAATATGCATGACGATCTATGTACTTTATTTATCTGCCCGCATGGAGGACCGGTCACCGTGCCAGTATGACACGCAGTTGGTTCCGTTCGATCCCTGGCTAGACAGTCATCTGAATGAAAAATTTAGGTTTCTGTTTTGGGTCTCGGTGTTCGTTTTGTATCTTTGTCCATGGCACCCACGACACGGGGGAAAATCCTAGTGTGGGGCTATGAGTGTAGAAAGCTTTAGCGTTATTTTATCTATCTTTATTGCGATGTTGACGCAAATAATCTTAAAAATATATATTTAAGAAATACGAGATGGATGATAGATAAAGTTAACAGTAAGCATGTCTCTGCCCTTTATATCTCACGATAGTTTAAAAAGTTTTAAGCGCTTCTTTTAAAATATAAATATTTCAGAGTTCAAATAACAAAAAGTCTTCTGTTCCAGTAGCTAAAAAGAAATATGTAGCCAATAGAAGAACATTAGCGTGAAACACAAAAGAATTCTTTGACACAGATTTGCTTCCGAACTACATAGAAATGGGCTATCCATTTGACGGCAAAGGCTATTTTAATCTGGGTGTAAGCCAAAAGTAATATTCTAAAGCGAAAAAACTGTGAAGTATAACTGTCCTCGAATATTGGTATACCACGGCTTTATTAGAAAACTGTGCCAATGCGTATATTACTTTGTACTGCATATGCTGTGATTTTTATAGATTGTGAAGGTCGTTTTAGTGTATACATAAAAATAAAAGCGTGTTAAAATACAATTAACTGCACGCATGCGTGTATGAATAAGAAAATGTACTACTAATGAAAATATAAATAATGAAATGTCTTGGGATTTAAATTGAAAGTGTTTGTCTACATTGGGAGTTGTTTTTGTTAAGAACGAATAAATGAACGATTGAACGAAAAAATAAACGAATAAAATATTTATGTAGCAGTATCGAAGTACCTAGTACCAAAACATTAAAGAAATATATGTATTTAAAAAAAAAATCAATACTGAAGTTACAATTACTGAAAAAAACGTTTTCTTGACCACCAAAGTTAAGAATTTGTTGTATTAACTGAATCGCTTTTCCTATCGCACGCGTTTAAGCCCGCAGGCGTATTTTACTGCCACGCGTGCTACATGAATCTTATTGTTTATACTGAAGAGAAAATTTGCGTCATAAAACAGTATAAAATTGCGGTTCTAAGACGCTCTAATTAATTTGGAACAGAGAATATTAACGACTATTATAAAATATTAACTTGTGAATCAGTTGGTTTTCATTAAAATAGAAAAAGGTTGTTTGTGCGATTCACACACGCCAGAACTGTTTTTTTTTAAATAGTCTATGAGTAATTGAAATGGACATAAAGTTTATTATATTAGTTATTGTATAAATATTATTTATATTATTTATAATTAATAAAACATGGTTGATGGTTTATTACTTTTTACGTAGCTTACAAATATTTTATATTTTAATTTAAATATTATATTTATATGTAACATATCTACTGTGTAATGTATTTTATCTCATTTTCTCGCTGACTTAATTCTACACATTTATATATTTATTTCTTTATCGTGACGCATTATCGTTTCATCGAGTTTCAAATTACAGCGATTTAAATCAAACTAAAGAAGTTTCACATCAAAAACACCACGTTGTTTGCCAACAGAACTATTCAACCGATCGCTCTCACATTAGATAATCTAAAAGACACCTAATTAGGTTATTTTCATCAAGTTAAGCTTAGATAATAGTTGGTTCTTGAGCTAAAGCCTCGGGCCTACTTACGAACAATGCCGCTCAGCCGCTCTCTCGGGCTAATTAAGAGCTTCTTTGTAACGAGTATCTTTGTATTTTGTTTACACGATACTGGGCACAGTTAACAAGCTGCTAAAAATAGGGTAGAAGCATACATTGCCAAAAACATTGTCAAACACCTTACCAGGTGGTAGAACCAATGTAGTTCGACCGGGGAAGTACCACCACCACACCTATTTATAGCGTGAAATAGTTCTTGCCTTTCGGTGTAAGGGTGTGGTTGCCGGCTCACTTTTATATAAGGCGACCATCACAGTCCACGGGAGTAGCAACGCATCTGTGGTCGACTTCATATAGAACCCCTGTTCTATATGAGGTTGCTTACAAATGTCCATGGGCGGCAGTAACCACTTACCATCAGGTGGGCTGCTTGCTTGTTTGCTACTCATATCAATAGTGGACATGGACATTTCAGCAACTTCATATAGAACAGGGATTCAATATGAAGTCTATCACAGATGCGTTTCTACTCCCGAGGACGAGATGGACGCCTCATATAAAAGTGAGGCGGCAGCCACACCCTTCCACGTACTTACGTGTGCAACTTCCGCATTATAAAAAACAAATGATCAAAGTAAACTTCAGTCACGCCGAAAAGCTCCCTCGCCTTCTTTAAACAAATATTTTTTGACCGAAAGCTTCAAAGCTTCCGTGGCAAAGTTTATGAAACTTTCACCTTTCACATTTCGTTACCAAAAATATGGGAATGTGTTTATATACGTACCAAAGTAGAACTAAACAATTCAAGGACAATCAATAATTCCTTTGGCTTCCACCCAAATAAGGCTTTGTTCAAACCAACGAACGTTAGGCTACGAACGTTAGCTATACCTACATATAATTTGACTTCTGATCTAGATATCTGATTTTGAACTGTAGTAAAAATTACCTAAATGCTTCAGAAGGAGGGTAATGTCATTCGAATGTATGTATGTATGTATGTCCATTGCTTTGGCACGCGCGACAGTGTAGATGGACTGTAACATATGACAAATCATTAGAATAGTTTCAGTTTGCATAGTGACATATCGACGCAGGAAAGCGATTTTGTCGTATCTCGAAAACATACGATTTTTTGTTATATACGTCAAATTAATTACACAAATTTAACAATAGTTTCGTGCATAAAATATAGTAGTGTATAGTTTCATTTTCAATATTTACAAAATAAGATACTAGTATGTCATCTAATTTGAAAGATAATGATTTTTATTCAAAGGTGTACTTTTTGAGATACGACAAAATTGCTTCCTGGCTTCGATATATAGTATTGTTTAACATATATTTTTTTATATTGAAACGTCAGTAACCTACCATTGCATAGCAAGGTTTCGTTAGTTAAACACGGAAATATAAACTATAACACACTTTCAATAAACATATAATGTATGAAGTAATTACTCAAGAGATGTGCGAGGTTATTTCAAACCTCACATTTTCATAGCGTGTTAATTAACATTTTAAGCGTTTTTTATAAGATTCAGTTGCGTTGCTACTCTTCAGGACAGATCTTTGCCTAATATCAAATATATATATATATATACTTATATCAAAACTTTTACACATTTTCATTTTTATTAAAATTTTCCATGTCCATTAGTAAAAAATATTTTTAGGACAATCGATAATACCTTTGGCTTACACCCAAATAAAGATTCGTCCAAATCAACGAATAGTACGCGCCAACACTTTTAACATAACATCTTAAATATAGGATTCGCATTATGAGATGAGTCGTGCACAGCAGTGGGGAAATAAGAAATGCTTCGAGTACAATCGATAATGCCTTTGGCTTACACTCAAATAAAGCTTCGTCCGAAGCAACACTTAGCACTCGCCAACTAGGTTGTAATATATCTTAATTCTATGGTTTCCGCTCTATTCTTAAGCATATCAATTTTGGTCAGTTATATGATTTTTTGGCCAAAGCATCGTTTAGTCCAAACCTTTATTTTCTCAATAGTTTTTTTTAATCGCTAAATCACCTAAAATATATTATAGAATTTTAGTTTTAAAAATAAACAACATTATACGAATAAATCGCTAAAGACATTCATTTGGATACAAATAGTATTTTATGATACATAACAATATTAATGTATTTCTAGATATTGATATCAATTCATCGGATTAAAATTTTGGCACAAAAAGTAAATTGTATCACAACTTCGATTGAGAATATTTTGTATCTGCCAATATTTTAACCTATTACTTTTATTTTAATCCACGAATATATAACTGAAGTTTTCTTATAAAATAAGTGCCATTTATAAATTCACTAAATTTATATAAAATACATTATAATTATAAAATCTATTTTTACGCGACTGCGTCAGAGGGAGGCTAATTGATCACAAATGCATTGCTATTCTCGAGGACTGAGATTGTCGCCTCATATATGAGTAAGCCGGAAAGCATACCCTTCCAACAAAACGCAAAAACTGCTTCACGCTAGAAATATTCCTATCTTCGAAATTATGCTGATGTAATTCATTGATTTCATGATATTCGCCAAATATTTTGTAGACGATATTTTGTATAACTACAAAGATCGTTAGTGACTTGCTGTTTTGAAGAAGATATTGATGCTTTGGAAAGAATTTCAACTTTTAAGTGCTTTCTTAGAACCGTTTTTTTACCGCCTTTTCATGCAACTTATTGAAGATTTTTTTATATAATTTACGATTATTTGGATAAGTTGGAAATTTATTTAAAAGTATTTCTTTGTTATTCCATAATATACATACCGTGATACATTTTAGGTAGATAATGATAATTGTATGGTAAAATATACATCTTATATCTTATATTTCATATATCTTATAAGCAATATTATTATTTTTTATTAAATCGGTAAATGTGAATTAACAGATTTGTACGAAATTTCGTGTTATCTTTATTATTAATAATTAATTTCGACATTAGTCATGATTTAATTACAATAACAACATTTGCACGCAGTTGTAACCAAAAACCAGCCTTACATAAAGCTTTACTTGCAGGTAACAATGTAAATATATATACAAACTGAACAAATCGACCACAGATCCGGCCAGCGCAAGACTACAGCTTGAAATGAGCCAGCCGAGCTGAAACGAGCGATATGGTCGCTTCTAGCGAGAGATTGCCAACATGGCCGACGAAGAAAAACAGCCGATACCCCCAACGTTTCTCGAGAAAGTCCTATTCTATACAACAGCTTCGTTCGTACTCCTCGCAATCTTCAGTCTGTTCGCCTTTCTCTTCTTAGTACCCTTCGTCATTGAACCGGCGTTCACTACAATATTCATGCAATTCGATCCGGTCGGGGCGATATGCGTCACCGCCCAGGTGAAGCACTTGGTCGGCGCTAGCAACTGTACTTGGGCGTCTTGCAGGGAGGGCTGCACGAAGGATCTGTACGAATGCACCCAGATTCGGGTTAACTACAAGCTGGGTTACCTTCCGAACATAACTGCCACTGAATACGAAACGCTCGTCCGAGCCGAGCGGTCTTTGAGGAAAGACTACGATTACGAGAACTACGAAGCGCCGATCGACAAAACTGACCCAGAAATGGAGGAACAGGAATTAGGGGACGTGTTACCCACTGGCCTGCAAGGCAACGACTCCGAGTGGTACTTCACGGGCGCGAGACTCTTCCCCAACGTGAAGGGCTGTGGATACCCGCCCATTTTAAATTGCACCATCTTCTATGGAAAATACAGAGAGTTGGGCACCAACTACACATGCTATTACAGCCGGGTCGACCCCGGCTTAGTTATCACGGATCTGGATATGTGGCAGAACACGCTCAACTTGGTCTACGCTATGGCGATTCCGATCCCCTCGTTTATAATTTCTGTAATTTATCTGACATTTGCGTACTTTAAGATTTATAATACTGAGGAGGAGTCCGAGCAAGCGCCGCTGCAAAGTGATGCAGAGGCTATGGCGACTGGAGACGATGGGAAGCCCACGACGCCAGGGTCGGACACGTTCAGGGAAGACCTGGCGTGCTTCGGTCACCAGCTCAAAATGCAGCTCGCAAACGAGAAGCCTAAGGAAGGCTTCGAGTCTAACAGCCCTCCAATTTCAAATTCTGCTTCTTTGTCCGGGTAAGTCATTATCTCCATTTACTTAAAATAAAAAAAAATACATAATTTACATGCACTCACATAAAACCCACGTTTATGACTATATATCTCGATATACACGAAAGTTTAGTGTTCAGAACAAATTTACGACCACACCAAACAAATCAACAAAAAATTTGGTTACACATCGATATCATTATATTGGAAACTTGTTCATTTTCGCGACGCCGTCCGCTTCAGTCACGATTTTGATTTATCTATGTGTTAATCCAGGTCATAACCTATGTGTGTGGGAAATTTCCGCGAAATTCGACTAATAGTTTTTGCGTGAAAGAATAATAAACATACATGTATTCTAACAGACTTTCGCCTACATAGTATAAACGACGTACGTATATATATCCTACATAGGATAAACGATAATCTTCAAACACTAGGTTATATTGAAAGAAAGAAAGAGAATTGTTTATTAAGTTCAATACAACATTTATACAACAAAAAGTATTGCTTAGAAACATAGCGAAGAGGAAGTTAGGGCAAGAACTATAGGGCATATTATATCCTTTTCGGCAAACCGACAAGTCTGCCTTTTAAAAATTACGAGCTTCGGCAGTCAATGAAAGATGTATCAATCGTATATAATTATGTAAGGTGGTAGAAGATGGTTTTTAGCGGGGAAGTACAATCACCATACTTATTTCTAGTGTATTTCTTCAGTTCTTTATTTTATAACATAGAAGCAGCAAATGAGCAGTTCACCTGATGTTAAATGACCACTGACGACCATGAACATCTGTAAAAATTTCATATAGAAAGGTATAGAGCATTAGGAGTACTCCTGATTTTCTATATCAATCTCAATCTTTCGTATGCTACTTTTTACAAGTTCCACTTCTGCCGTGTATTAATAGCACAAACATGTCTTGTAGCATTTAGTATAATGAACTTAATAATTTGAATATAAACTAACTATAGAAGTATAGACCCCAAGTTCATTCATTAATAGCTAAAAATCATTACGCGTTACTTATTGGATAATGATCAAATTACAACCTGTAAACATAAAATAACCACGAACTTACCCCCGTACAAAAACTTCCTTAAAATTACCTACTTTTCAAAGGCTTCCTTGTTACGTATTCTTTACATAAATTATGCCTTATGAGGTTCAGTTGGGTAATGATAAGGAAAAGTAAAAAACGAAATCGTTGGTGGTAGATGGTGGTAGAATTCGGAGACACCAAGGTGATACGACATTTCTGCCTAATAAACAAATTTAAGCACTAATTAGAATGGGTTAAAGAAGATAAGCTTATACGAAGGATTACAATTTAGTCTTCAACGCAGCAACGTTACTTTGATGGACCTCGGATACTCTATCTCGGGTCTCTTTAAGATGAGCGGCAGTGACCACTTACCATCAGGTGGACTGCATGCTCGTTTCTACATCTATATAATACAAAAACGCACTTATTGCCTAAACCTAACGATAAGGGCTACCTGATGGTAAGTAGTCACCGTCGCCTATGGACATTTGCAACACCAGGGGAGTCGCCAATGCATCGCCGGCTTTGAAGGACAACTCTTTTTACACCTTTTTTGAAGAGCTCCATGTCATAGTGCACCGGGAATACCTCAGGGCTAGTATATAATATAAGTTCCTAAATGATTATCAAATTCAGCAACGAAGGGCGCGGAGAACCTCTACCATACGACTTTCTAAAGACAGATGTTTTGGAAACTGACGAAGCTCCTCTGGTATTGCAAATGTCGATGATGATTATATTCCATCAAGGAGGCCTTCGGCATTTTCTACAATTCGTAATAAAAAAGCTTATTAGTAATGAAGCATGAACTCAATTACGTCCTGACAGAAAATACCTTAGCAGACTCAGAAGATTTTTTACAGCAGTTTTTCTTCATAATTGTCACAGTATTCTTTCATGTTCATTCATGTCAACAAGGCATAGGAAGAAGTTGTCCTAAGTTTACAAGTCATTTGTGAGTAACCTCAGTTAAATTCTGATTTTATCTGAGGTTGATTAAAGATGTCCGTGGGTAGTAGTGGCCACTTAATATCAGCTAGACTGCAGGCTCGTTTGCTACTTTCATATTATAAAAAAGTTATGTTCAAAACCGAATCTCGGATTAGCGCACAACACACACGCAAATGTGTCAGTGAAAAAGCGCCGTTACGTTCTTTACACTGTAAAATTCAAAATAATTAAGTATTTTTGCTAAATTTACATAAAGCCTCGAATAACGTAATGGCTTTGTCGAACGATATGTAAAGTAACGGAAGTTAAGCCACATTTTTGAAACTTGGCAACCATTTGAAACCCTAAATTTGGAACTTGGTGAGTTTATGGCAAGCAGAATTCGTTGGCAACTTTATAGTAACCGGAAAATCTAGAACAAGTACTTGTAACATATACGTATTTTCTTACAAGTGATAAAATTGGTAGTAAAATATTGAATTGCATATTACTTTCATCCTGATTATTAACTTAATAATAGTGATATTTTTATTGTCACGCAGTTTCATATGTCCGCATGCGTGTCACCTGCACGCGTGAACGTAGGATGTTTTCCCTGTCAAGTACTTTTGTGTCCGTGTGTGGTTCATGTACAAGCATATCTCTTGAATTTTATCGTTTCATATACAGTTCACATGCGTGACATTAATGCGCATGTTTTTTGTCTCTGTATCATAATTATTTGGTCGTTTACCCCAAATGGATCACGTAGAATAAAATAAAATATTTTTTTGAACGAATAAGTATAATTTTACTTCTTTCGTTTTTTATTCTTATTTGTGTCCTATCTTTTATACAGTTTTATTCATATTGTCTGTTTATTTTAAAAGTAGATCCAAGAACACAGAAAACCTAAATACAAAAATATTTGAAATCATCGCAATCATTACATACTAAACAAAATGTGTAAACATTATGTCAGATTATTTATAATAGGCTTAACAAATTACAAGTATTATGGATTCTTATTTAACTACAAAACTACTTCTTCTTCAATTATATCACAGTCGCAACTTGGAAGGTTCCTTGTATCACAGGTACTAAGTAATAAAAATAAGAACACACACAAATCTAGAACAAATCGAAAATCGTTGCCTAATTGAGGCAAAACCTAACCTAACCTAAAGCTAACCGATATGGTGTGATTGTGTCGTCTCATAAAATATACTCATAGTTTCTATTATTCTATTTAAACATTTTTCACTCGGCAGGACCAAGTCATCTTTCGTGAACGCCTAATGAAACTTATGAGGTATGTGGGCAAATCGCTTGAGCTTTTACCATGCGCTTATATAACACAACGCAGTGCGTATATACCTATTATTTTAACTTTATATTTGATATACCTATACCTAAATAGTTGGCAAAACAATGAACACTCATTTTACAGTTTTTTAAAATAACACATTTTTTTATTTAATACATTTTGACCAATTAGGATTTGGTAAAGAGATTTTAATTCACAAAATGATCAAGTTTTATGAATTCTAATGACATTCAATATCATTTTAAAATTCTAAATTTGTATATATAAATTTTAAGCTCTTTATTTTACAATATTTATTTTTCTGCGTTTTTAACATTGTGTAGGTTATTTTTTTTTTTTGTTATTTAAATCGTAACTTATTTTTTACCCCACCTTAATAATAATTGTTGGTTTCATTTCTTAATTATTTGTTATTATTATTAATCTCATCTTACTTTATAAAAATAAATTCATCAACATGTTACATTTTACATATTTATGAGTTTCTTGTTATTAAATTGAAATTAATTTAATTTTATCTTGCTGTCTTATTTTATTATTAAGTTTGAATGATTTTGCAATGCAATATTACAACTAATATTCCCAGAGCGACGTAATGCTTACAATCGCCTTATTCACCTTGAGTGAGTGCTATTATCAGCTTACACTTGCCAGCTTAAATCTCTGTTATAACTTATTGGATAAATTTATTCAGTTAAATTGAAAATATCTCATACTTAAGTGCATTATACAGCTGGTGTCCTATAAAAGGAAATACTCGTAATCAAGCCTTTATAGTCACTGTTTTTTTGGGGCCCCGCTAATTCTCAATGGGGTAACTTTTTCAGTTTTTAACGTACAGGAAGGAAATATTAGCCTTTGTATTTGGATAATTTTGACCTATTAAAAAAATATCAAATTTATTTTTTTGTAAAGGTTACCAAAATTGATTTCTTTTTCTTTTAAATGAAATATATGTAATTTTTTTGTTTTTTGTTAAATTTCGTTTAGACTCCGACATAAATAGAACTGCTCATAATTATTTTATTTAATTTCACTTATTTATAATATGATAGTTATACTAGATTTTTTGCGGAAAATATCAATAAATTATGACTAAAAAAATTTCGACAAGAAGTTGGTTAACTTATAACGTTACAATAAATTTTAGATTTATAAAATTGATTAAAATAAGTAGAAGTATTTTTTACTCTCGATACGGCAAAGATACTCTGGTTATTAAAGCACTTACATGTTTACCAAAATAAGAGCCATTATTCACTGCCTTCACAGTAATGCTTTCAAGCTATTTGCGCCACTATTTACCTTAAATATATTATAATAGTTGTAGAATTCACCACACTAACCTTGCTTAAATGCACCAGATTCAGAAAAAACGCGTATAATTTTTGAAAGTTATACTAGTATATATATCTATTTTTTAAATATTTTATGACTTTGAATACTATAAATATTCGTACATTTTTTTTGTTATAATATTTTTTTTGTTTTTGTAAAAGGAACATGATATTTTCTCCAATTAATGTCTTTACTACATACCTACGTATATGCAGAATAAATTAAAATATTAAAATAAATATAATAAAATTATATAAAAACATTTTTTTTTAAATTACTAAATAAAATGTTCATACATATTTCCATGAATTTAAAATTCAGAATGAGAAAATCAGATTAAAATTTTAATTTAGATTTTCTGTTAAACTGGTGGGGAGAGTACAATATTAATAAAATGTTACACAAAATGATTGGACCTTTCTTTTTCAGATGACAGGGCTCCTGAAGAGGCGTCGGTTACAAAGTGCACCACGAAATGAGGTGAAATACGAAATGAACCTTTAAGAGGAATTTTGGTTATGAAGCTTTTTGCTTTAAAATGGTCGTGAAAATATAGATTAAGCTAAAGAATAATGAGACATCGGCGAGAAACAAGGCTCGAGGAGCAAAATGTTTTTATAATGTGTTGTGAAATAAAAAAAATGATATCGCAAGTTTTGTCGTGACAACATAATTTTTCTATTTCTAAATGTTGTAGAGTGATGAATATGATTCC
>DWNE01002204.1:0-19501 GCA_018249875.1 Cecropterus toxeus | reverse complement strand
AAGAACTGCTTCACGCTAGAAATAGGTGTGGCGGTGGTACTGCCCCGGTCGAACTACATTGGTTCTACCACCTGGCAGTTCTAATGACTAGGCTTTCATTTCTCTATTATATTCGCAATATTGATAAAATCAACTATGGCTCAATCAATTCAAATTTGTGCTTCACGGTGTAAAGTTGTATTTAAAAACCTACTAGGATTAAAAAACAATTTTTTTCAAAAATCTCTAAACCATGTTACGAATATGAACATCATGCAAACAATAAATTACTATATATTTTGAAATACAAATAAACTTACCAAGTACCTATGTATATAACAGCTTTCAAATTTGGTTATTGTATACATTATAAGGTGAAAGTTACACAAACTCATTACATATAGGCAATTAATTATTTAAGAGTTAAGTATAAATGATTCCATACTATATCACTTGACCTTAAACACAATTAGTAGAACTCCTGGCACTTAATCCCGAGAGGAACGTCACAGAAGTTGATTCGTAATCGTGTTACCATAGACTTATTGTGATATAGAAATGACAAAGACGTGACATCTTATATAATAATGAGTATTATAGCTCGAATGAAGCAAGAATTTAAAAGCTCGATAATTTTAATCGATCAATATCGAAAATTTTGATATTGTTAACGATGAAGTGGAAGACATTTAAATTTAGAGAGCACATCGATTATTTGCAAAAATAGTACCGTTCTGTTTAATTTTGAATTTAATACTCAATTTGTTAACATATAAAAGCCTCATGATAAAAGTATATCATTTTATGTATCATTTTTTCAATGAAATAAAGGGACAAACATCGTTTATTTTATATTAGCTGTCATTTTGCTGTAGTACAGAACTCTAGAATAGTAGCAAGAATTTAAAACAATAACGTAAATTCAGAAGTTATCTAACATCTATTTTCAATGCTTATTACTTACAAAATACAATCTACGCGTCACATTAACATGTCACGTATATAACGAAAATGTAAGTACGTTATATATTTTTTAGTAAAAATATTTAGTTAGCCATTTCTTTTTGTTATGTATTCTGTGGTTTTTCCCTCCAAAGTCCAAACCACATCACAAGCCGGACTCACACCGATTTACACACAGCGACCGTAATCAGACGCTTATTTACCTACTAAAGCATAATTTCATTAAAATTTAACCAGTCTTTCATTATAAAATAAGCAGAAACCAGAAACTTCATTTATAAGCTTACACGTGTATGACTTATTAAATAACATGTACGTCGAAGAAGAAAAATTACAATGAAATTCTTAGAAACGGGAAATGTTAAAATAATTTGGTTCTTATTAATAGTAGCTTGTCATAAGAAAAGATAATATATCGACATCAAAATAAAAAGTCCAAAAACAGATTTTAAAGTACGTGACGAAATGATCCTATTATATAGACCTTCTTTATTACCTAATTTATAGCAATCATTAAACACACATTCATTATTTTCTTCTTAATTATTATTAGATAGCGCAAAAACAAGTCCTTATTTCCTATCATTTCAAATACTATACAGTCACTATATTGTCTAAAACATTGTCTTACTGGAACACACTCATTAACACTAACGTGAGAACTAGAGCTAGGTTTGCTAAGATCTTGAAACTCGAATTAGGTCTCCAATAACTTTCGTCCTTCGATGACAGCATCAAGGAGTCCTCGCCTTTCTGGATCAACTCTCCTGGACAAGGTAGACTCTCTGGAATATCGACGAGCGCTACTTGTTCTACTGGAAGTACTGTCGGTTCGTATTTATATGACGGATTTGAATCGTACGCGTCATCATCGCTATCTTGCTGAACGTCACTACTGGATTCTAAATCAAATTCTGTTCTTGTTGGTTTTGTGTTATCTTCAACTGCTTCAGGCTTGTCAGAATTCATTATGCAAGTGACGTCATCGAGAGCCAGTCTGAGCGGTTCGCTCTTCGTTTCATTTCGAAGAATTTGTATCCAATTCAAGCGACAGTCGCAGCTTAGTTTGTTACCTGGAACAACAATTGTCATTTTCAAATAGAGATTTTACATAGTTCAACTTAAAAGTGCTTTAAGGAAAACAGGTATCTGTCTTCATGATGAAATAAGAAATTTGTAAGAGACGTGTTAATATTAAGGATATATAAGAATTTATAATAAAATGAAATGAAATTGAAAAATGTTTATATTGTTGTTGATTATTGTTGAAATTATTACAAAAGGTTTCATACATTGAACAGATGATATGCTAAATTAAATGAAATCGTGAGTGACAGCTTATAAAATCATAAAAGAAGGATCCGCGTGGAATATTCCAAAATATGAAAATAAAAACGCAAACCGAGCTTAACGAGATTTACAGCAAACCTAATAAACCGTTACGGGATTTGAGTTGACACGCGAGTCGGTCACAAAACGAATTATCATGAGAACAAACGTAATAGCAGAGAGCATTGCGGCATGCGGCTCCGGCGTGCGGCTGATGCGGCTATCGTTTTATGTATCGGAAAATAAATTGTATTTTTTTGTCCCCTCGTTTTTTACATGACATATTAAAACCTAGGTCCATTGACTTGCCTTAAATTTGACTAAGTAAAAGGTTTGGTCAGTTATGTTTGTTTACTACGTCATATATTAATTATACACACTTTGATATTTAATTATATTACTACTAAAACTACTACTAATTACTATTTAAATATATTATTTTGAGCTCTATATTTTATTGTCCATGCAATCCGTTTTTTTTTTAATATGATATTGATTGATTTAAATACGAATACAAATTAACAAGCAATGCCTACCTACTACTAAAGTTTATTTGTTTTAATTTGTTTGTTGTTCATTTGATATTCAGTACATTGTTTTGTACGTACTTATATAGTATTTCAATCATTTTTCCAAGAACAAAAGTCTTTCTTTAAGATTCAAGAATGACTCCTTAGGTATTCATTAATTTCATGTTTTACTTTTAAAGTATTCCACGTAATGTTTCGATTTTTATTATTTCAATATCTTCTTCTTCTACTCAACTCATTATCATCCCACTGCTGGGTATGGATCTTCTCCCAGGATGAGAGAGTCTTCGGCCGTCGTCCATCGCGCTGGCCAAATGTGAATTGATAGACTTCACACACCTATTATAACTCATTTTTTAGTACTCTCAGGTGTGCAGGTTTCCTAACGATGTTTTCCTTCACCGTAAATCAGTGATAATCAATTTCTTTAACACTATAAATATTTCAATATGGTCAATTAAAATTTTTTATATACTTATTACGAGCATTTTTGTAACTAACTTCAATATTTTTTCCCGTCTATTCCTACCCTCTATATCCTATTTATAGACGTTGAAAACGCGTGACGCGCGCCATACGTTGTATTCCTCCGATAATGTTTGTTGATTTTAATGATTCACATTTCATTGTGCTCAAATCGTGTTATTACTCTATTGTTGACTCTATAAAGGGGACTGTTACACTCATTAATTGTCCTTAACTGAGGTAGGGCGCTTTGACGCTTTGTAGGGGATTTCAACCCGTAGAGCTCCATTGTTTGCTTAAAATATAGTTATTCATCTTCCCATGAGTGTACTTACTAAAGTATGTTATTTACTCCTAAATAACATGTTTTCGTTGCCAAAAATAGGCTTTGTGTTACTGCTGAGCAGAGGACTGTAATTCACTCCACGACGGAGCTCGGGATAATTGGAATTAAATTAGTTTAGGATGTGAATGTTTTTGTTATTAGAACCCCTACTGTTATAATATTTTTTTAATATTTCTTTTGCTACGATTTGATAATGAATTTCACTATTTTTATTTTAATAAATTTTCCTTTCAGTATTCATTTTAAGTAAAATTAATATAAGAAACTCAACCTAAAAATTACATTAATTAACCTATCGCGAAAAATGCCAGACACATCTCATTAAAGTAATTAATCTTTCAAATATTTAAGCCGTCAACTTACAATTTATTTTTTGAAACAAGCCTTTAAAATTTTACCAATTATTAAAAACTGAATATTTACGGGTTAATCAAGCATTTAAATGAAGTGTTTTAACATAGATTAAGTTCAACTTACCACTCAAATATAAAACGGAGGTCTTCATTTTTAAATTCTCGAGAATTGGCTTAACGGTTTCGTAAGTAAAGAATTCGATTTCGTTATTCCTTAAATCCAATAACTCGAGCCCTCTAACTCCTTCCAAAAGACCCTCGTTGATGGATTGCAATTTGTTACCAGTCATAGACAATTTCTGAAGTAATGCGAGCCCATCGAAGGCCCTTTCTGACAAATATTTCAATTCATTATTATCTAAAAGGAGTTCATTCAAATTCCACAGCTCTGTAAACGTCAAGTCTCCGATCATTGACAACTTGTTAGTCCTCAAATCTAATCTAGTCAAATTGGCCAGTCCCCTGAATGTTTCTTTAGTCAGAACCGAAATTAAATTCGCTTCCAATACCAAGTCATTCAATACGTTCAGACGTTCAAAGCATCCGTCGTGAGCCACATTAATACTGTTAAACGATAAGTCGAGATATCTCAGGCTAGGCAAATCGACGAAAACATCCCTCTGGATTTCGGTCACTTTATTATCCTTTATAGTCAAGTTTACGAGCGAAGGGAGATTCACGAATGCAGAGAAGTCCAATTCCATTATTTTGTTGTTCATTAACGTTATCTCTCTCACCGTTGACATGTTACTGAATGTTCGTTTCTCAATTTTATTAAGCGATGCGTAGTGTATATATAGTTTCTGTAACCTTTTCAAGCGATGTATGACATTTAATGGAACAAATTTTAGAGCCCCATCAGATCTCACGTTGAAGGTGAGCCGTTCCAGATATGGCTGTGAGCTGAAAGTGGACCAAATTGGGTCAGTTTCGTCGATGCCCCCATTAAAAACCCAGCAATCGGCTTTCGTAGCTGTTTTAATTTCGGTGTTCTCGCAATAGCAGTGTACTTTTGATTCTCTATTTGCTATTTCACACATATTGTCCTTAGCTTGGGCGGCGTGGAATCTCCTTTCGGTTTTATCTCTGCGTTTTTCATTTAGACGGCTCTCGGTATAGGATATTTGCACGGAGGTCAGAGCAAGAGCTAAAAGTAAATATTTAACGACGGTCTCCATGTCTGCGAAGTTTTTTAAGTACCTGCAACAAAAATAGTTACGTGAGAAATTGCTAAACGCACCCATATTTAAACAAGGTTTATTAAAGAGATGGGGGTTGAAAACAAACATTTTATATTGCGCTTATACTTAGTAATATTAACGATTCATTAAACTTAGTACCGGTTAATGCGTAATTTGCTCTTGAATGGAATATAAAAATGGTCGTTAATTATTTTATCGGTAGTGAAACGGTTTTAGCTGAGGTTGGAATTTTAATAATATGAGGGTTAATTTACAACAGACGTGTGCGATGCATGTTTTATTGGGGTCATTAACACTTTATATTCGGCTAATAGTAAAGTAGACATGCACTCAGACTAACTTGTGGCGCCAAAGTAAAGCAGTCTACACATAATCCGAATCGTTACAATGACAACGAATCGAACCCATGACAATTATTTGTACACATACATGTTACTACAACAAGCGGAAAAAAGTGTTACATCTATACAATTATAAAAGTTACTTTTGATATCCATCAACATTTATTAAAACCATAACGCTAAGTAACATGACACAACAACGCAAATTTTATAGGAGAGCCAAGTAAACATTACTTTTTATTTTATTTTTTAACAAATGAATGTAAAATAATAAACAATAAAATACCATTACCCACAGCGGAGTTAAAGTACCAAGTTTTTAATCTAAAAATAATATAATATAGACAAATTTGTATCTACAATACAAAATTGAAGTTTTTGAATTGTGCTGTTATTCATGCAAAGCAAGCAATATGTCTATAGTCATAAACTTCACTTATAATTGCAGATGTTAAATATGCTAAATAGGTATCTGGCTTACAAAATGTTTTTCTGTCTTTTACTAGTATGTCTGTGGATAAACGAGACATGGACGATGTGTTAGCCCCTTATTATCGTGATGACTCATTCTTTCCTTTGTTTGGTTTTGTGCGTGTACATTATGAGTTATTAGGGTCTTCAAATTCTTTCAATAAAATTAATTATCCCATAAAAAGTTAAGCGCCTTAACTATTTAAAAGCTGCTTTGAACTATCGATAAGAATTCTGACTCTTCTCTGGGTCTTCTCTCATAGTGAAAGAGTTTCAAGCCATAGTCCACCGCGCTAGCCAAGTGCGAATTGATAAAATTCACACACCTTTGAGAACTCTTATTAAGAGAACTCTCAGGTGTGCAGGTTTCCTAACGATGTTTTCCTTCAACATAAAGCAGTGGTAATTAATTTCTAATGCGGATATAATTTTAAAAACTTGAATGGTACCTGGAATTTGAACCTCAGATCCTCGAATGAGAGGCCGAGTTCAACCATTAGGCTATCACTGCTCCTATATAATAATGAGAGTCATAAGGACTTCTGTTTTTAAGTCTGAGGGGTGTGAAAAGGGGACATATCAGAAGCGTTTTATCTTAATCCTTAAGGGTAGCAACGCGTTTGTAGCTAAATACAGGTAAGAACTGTAAGAAGATCTTATCTGGGCTTGGTTGATGTCCATGGGTGGCAGTTACTACTTGTCAGGTAGATTGTATGATTGCTCCTTCGTAATTATAAATAGTAACAGTTAAAACATAAAAACAAGAAACCCGACTGCTTAAAACGCAATTTTTGTTTATAATGATATATTATATTTAACTAGCTGTGCCACGCGGTTTCACCCGCTACTAAATAAGAAGGAGCAAACAAACATATATGTTATATAGCATATAGCCTTCCTCAATAACTTTACTATTCAACACAAAAATATTTTTTCAATGCGAACCAGTCGTTTCTGAGATTACCGCGTTCAACCAAACAAACTCTACTGTTTTATAATATTAGTATAGATTTAGCGCTCATATATTTTTTTTTCAAAATAGTTATGTAAAAGTATTAAGATATATATTTTTTAATTTGGTATATTTACTAGCTTTCATTTTTAACCATAGTGTCGTAAAACAAATACAAAATCGTCCCTCCCCGCCTTTTTACTCTATTTCCAGACGCCATTTTTTTGAATTATATAGCCTATGTCACTATGCAAACTGAGACGATCATATGTCATACGTCATAATCCCTTAAACCGTTTGAGCTGTAGCGCGTGCGAAAAAAATGGTATGTCCATTTCTTACAAAAAGGTATACATATATACGCAGTCGAGTAAAAAAGTTTTATTTGATGCAATAAAGATTGTTACTCAAATTATGTTAATTTCATTTGTTTCTCTACTTTTCTGTAATATGTGTTCATAATACCAATAAAAACATTATTATACAAAACCCGCCTTTTTGCGATACTATCTTCAACCTTTAATTAGGCGCGCAGGGTCTCCGCGACCCCAAATGTTTTTCAATTAGAGTATTTCGGATTTTTAAGTTAGCGGAAGTTTCTGCTAGCTTTCTGACTCGTTAGTCCCTTTCACCTGAGTGTCATCCAAAAGTGGATAGATGAAAGTTAATGCCTGGAATCACTGCAATTCCGTGCGAATGCTGTATTTCAAATATAGTTAGTGAAAAATACTTTAATTTTAATCCATGTTACTGATTGATTTCGGATTTTGGAAAGTATCTTCTATTTATAGAAGTATCATGTACTTGTATAAATAGAAGTTGAAATCCGAAATCATTCCCAAATAAATCCGGTAACAATACATAGATGTCAGCGAACGAAATTCTGTCTCTGTCCTTTTTCAAAAGATGTTTATCTGATCTCGAAGCTTACAAGCCTTTAACGTTAAGTAGAAGACAATCAAAATGAGCAAGATGCTACATCAGTTCACGACATGGCAATGAAAACAGCTGTTAAGTAGCAAGAATTTGCTAAGCATATTTATGGTAATCACATTAAACATAATTATGACGGTTGTTATCTATATAGGTATAGGTATATACTAACTGTTCGAATATTTAAAATAACTTGTACTATTTTCTAAAAGTTTTACTTCTTTAGTAAATAAATTAGATTATTTCATAAAATATTTTTTTTATTTTTTTTTTTATTTCGTCATATTGGGGTTACAAGCGATCCCGCGCAACTAATGATGTAACTATCTTGGCGCGAATAACTAAAAGTTAATGACATAAGCTATAGTATGTGTAATATGTACGTATATAAACTATATCCCTCACTCTTTCATGTTTTGAAAAAAAAATCACAATAAATTAGTACACAACCAATTGTTAATTTTATAAATAAATTTTGAATTGAAATTTGAATTTGAATAAAACGTAAAAATACATTCGTCATGTAACCTACATCCTCGAGAATATTTAATTAAAATCAATGATACGAAATTTCTACAATATTTGCAATACTAGCAGAACCGCCAGCACTGCCAATTTGAAACTATAAGCTTTCAAGAGAACCCAAAATTATAAAGTCAAATTGACAAAGAAGTAATCAACTTAAGAGAAGTAGAATTACTTAGTATTAACAATAAAGTTGAATACAAACATGGTATTAAAAATCAGAAGCAATTGTGAACGAAATCAAAGAACTAGCGTTGAAAGCGTTAAATATCTCATATATTTATACAGCTAGACTTTGATAGCATAGTAACTAGTTGTATAATACACTAACACGTGAATAAAACAAACGCGATAGTATCAGTCGGGAAGGTTGAATGATTAATCAGAAAAGTTAATTTGCAAAACTGTTACGTACTAGGCACTAGTTTCGTAGCGTGTAGGGAACAGTAATAAATTAAACAGCTGAAGTACAGACGGACTGACTACCTAGAATTTAATCAAGCAAATTACCTAAAGTTTTCTCTTAAATTAACTGGAGTGTATTTGAGCGTTGTAAAGCGTAAGTACGCGCGACGATATTTAAAAGCAAAAGGCTCTAGCTTAGATGAATAAATATAATTAACTATTATGTATTCAGAATAAGTACAAACAGTCTTCTATGAAACTTTTTGGAGTGAAACTTCTTTCGTTGTGATTTGAAATTTGATGAAATGAAAATGCGTTAGGAAAACAGTTATTGACGCTACAGCTAGATGGCGTTGTACCCCATTCTGAATGTCGCTAACTATTTTACTTCGTATCTTGTACCTATGAGATAATTTGTAGCTCTAGATCCATATGTGAGAAATAAGAAATACGAATATAGGTTGAAGTGATTACTTATTCAATTTTAGAAAAGCATTAGTGCTAATACCCTTATGCTCAAAAATATGTTGTTATTTATTTTTATTAAGTTTCACTTCTGCTGTGTGTAAATTGTACCCGACATAGAATACCACTTTTTGGAGGGATGGTTATGGAGTTATACTTGGATTTATAGAGGAGAGAGAGTAATTTTCCAATTCTATACTCTTTATTTTGAAGAAATGATAACGAATACAGATTGTTGTTCTGTTTTAAAAAGCAGTACCGTAATGCGTCTAGATATTTCGAAGTCTTATTTAATTACGGTCTTGCTTTCATCTTTTGTTTCTTGTCTTTTTCGGGTTAATCAGGGGACGGACGGATGTCAACTGAAGTTAAGGTTTTGTCAAAAAAAAATTCTAACATTTTGTATATGAGCAACAGCTATTCAAATGTATAATTTTTGCTTCTCGTTATCAATTTAAATCTCAGTGGAATTGATATCCATTTCAGGTTATAATTCAACAACTAAACCTAATACGTCTATTTTTTTATCATAGTATTACTACACACGATGTCGATACATACGAACAATATAATGTGTAGTAGCTTAAAAAACATGAACGAAGTCCATGCAACGCCGCGAGCACAAGCTAGTCTGTAATAATAGCACCAAGTTCTAACCCTCCGAAATGTCCTATTTAATTAAGACCTTACTTTCCTCGTCGTTTCTTGCCTTTTTTCATGCCAGCTTAATCAAGAAACGGACGAAATGGACGAAACGGACAAAGTCATTTGAACATTACCATTGTTGCTCTTAGCTTATTGCGAACTAAAATTTTGTGCTCATTCTTCAAGTCGCTTAATTAAACAAAAATCTTTGTTCGCCTCATTGACTGGAACAAGACGGGCTTATTTTATTCGTTTCAGGAAAAATGCTCAAAGAAAACATTACCTCATTAACATACGTTCAAATAAGAATATTTAAAGGCTTAGCAAAGCAAAAATTGTTACGCATTTGTTATGTAATAAACATAATTACAAAACAAATACATCTAAAATATTTGTTTTGTATTTTCTTTTCTTTTGAGACGATTAAATGCGTCAATTATTTAGATAGATTATAGATTTTTTAATATATTCCATTTATTTGTTTTTTCTGCAAAAGAATTAATTTATTAACTAGACTAGAGTTTCCCTTTGGTTTCATCTGCGTTTAAAATTAATGTATATATATAGAAGATATTGTTGTTAATGAAATAAAGATTAAATACTCCTTCAAATGTGAATTAAAATATATTTTCAATTCTTTTAATTAATTTCATTACTTTCGGATTCAATGCGGGATGCGATTTCAAACATACAGACAGACGAATATTCTTAGAAATTGTGGTAAATTATAATATTACTTATTCTGACATTTATTGATTATTCTCAATATCAAATTCAAAAGATAAAAGATAGAAATATAAAATGTGTAAACACGCGAAACTTTAGTTTTTTTCAATATCTATGAATTTTATTACACAAAATTCTTTAGTGGTATTTTATCCATTTCTAAAACAGATGGCAACGGGCATACAACATTATAGCACTATTTTTGTTGTAGCACTTTTCCGTCGGACCTTTTTGAACGAAGACTAGACTACCATTCGTTTTGGGTCGTGTTCACCTAATACCGAGATTCTACGACGCCATACGATTTACGAGGTAATAGAAATTGACATTTCGATCTTTTTGTCTTTTGTTTAGACTTGTCCCCATTTTTGACAAAGGAAAGGCTTGATGGAGGTTATCTGCGCACTGTGTTCGGAGATAATTTTAAACTTTTATCCATTTTAGAAATTTAGTCAGCATTGAATATTTTAAGTCTAACGCCTTTGTTTATTTTGCAGACAAAGGAATAGACAAATTAAGAAGTTTATTATTCGTAACGTAATTTAATACTTTGTTAATCTAAAACTATGTTTAATGAAAATTGATAGAAATTTTAGTTAACTGCGTATATTATTCTTAGAACTATTTGACTTGCAGTTATAATGGAAATATAAATTCCCCTCTATTTCGCAATTTGCGTTATGTAGCGTATATTAAAGACAAAGATTGCGTACCGATTCGCGTGACGGAGCGGTTACCACACTGGGAGGCGCTGTGGATTCCGGGTTCGATTCCCGACTAGATGTCTGAATGATGAATTTAGATTTCTATATTGGGACTGGGAGTATGTCTTTGTGTAATGGTCTCTGATACAAATTACACATTAAATTCTACTGTGGCGCTACGAATGTAGAAAGTATACCTAACTTAACGGCTTATGTGATCACTACTAATCTACACAGTAAAGCAAAGCCAAGTTAGTTAGCTTTAGCCCTTTGTTTGATAACTAATTAATTGATAATAATAATCAATAGATATTTTAACAAAATATTACCTTGGCCTTCTATATAACTAGATTTTTCAAAAAAAAAAAATAAGGAAAATTTTACTTATTAATATTAATTATTAATAATATAGAAGTATAAACAGTTATGTTTGCCAGGTGGTAGAACCAATGTTGTTCGACCGGAGAAGTATCACCGCCACACCTATTTTTAGCGTGAAGCAGTTCTTGCGTTTCGGTGGAAGGGTGTGGTTGCCGGTTCACTTTTGTATGAGGCGACCATCTCAGTCCTCGGGGTAGCAACGCATCTGTGATAGACTTCATATAGAACCCTTGTTCCATATGAAGTTGCTTACAAATGTCCATGGGCAGCAGTAACCACTTACCATCAGGTGGGCTGCTTGCTCGTTTGCTACTTCATATTTACAAAAAAGTTTCTTCCTACTATTGTTATAGAAAATTTTCGATACCAAATTCATCGGCCAGTTGGAAATATGGCTTCCTTTAGAAGAATCGATATACGAAGCAACGTGTTCTATTGTGGCATTAGATCTTTTAAAAGTTATAGTTCAGGGATATTCTTAAACGTTATAGTTAATATATCAAAAGTTATTATTAACCATGAGGTCAAAGACATAACGAATATCCTTATATATCTGATATCACGGTTAACTTTAAAATTAATAAATCTATAACTATAAATCTATAAAATTCTTGTTAATTTAACAATTAGTATACAATTAATAACTAATCACAATTAAAGTATCTTGCGTCTATTCAGTATACATATTTATAAACGAAAACTCATAACTGAGTTTTTATTTAAAAATACTTTACGTTTTAATATCTTTTCAAAAATCTCTCTTTATTGAAACTTCCCTCAAGAACACGGTATCTAAGATTTAATCCTTCTAGAAGATCCCGGCAAATACTATGATCCCGAGATCTGCTTAAATACGTAAGTAGCATTCGGGATCTCCACAGAGATTTTAAATTAAGCTCGAATTAATTAGACTAATCAGAGCTAGTGTTAAATTTACTTACCGGTGTTAACAGGGAAGGTAGAGTAAGTACTACGGATTAGTTTGACAAGATCCCCGGATGTTATTTATCTGAAGGTGGATGTATGAAACAACCGGTATACCGTTATTTCGTTCGAAGCCCGTACACTCATAGCCCGACAGTAGGATTTTTTCCTGCGTCATCGGTGCAATAGATATAAAAAGACGAATACACAAATCTGGTTGTTTGAACCCAGAACATAAATCTTAACTCATAATTCACATTTCTGTCTGACAGGGGATCGAACCCGGGACCTACTGCGTGTCAGACCGGCAATGTGATCGCTCCGCCACGCGAGTTGTAAGCATATGGTAAGGTGATGTTATAGTCTTCTCCAATAAATTGACTATTCAACACAATAATATTATTTAATTCGAATCAGTAGTTCCTGAGATCATCGCATTCAATGTCATTTTATTTGTCACTTTAAAAAATGAATCTTCATGCAGTATTTTGTTGATATTTGAAGCATATTAACTACATACACAATCATTAACATACATATGTTCACATGTGAAAATAAATATTTGTAGGTATGTCTCTCATTTCACTTGAGCGTTTTAAAATTTTATTTTATAAGCTTAATCTTACTTACTTATAAACTTAAAAGCATCTTCAGTTACTAAAATTAGTTAATTTTCCTTGTTTCCATGTGACATGAATTTAAATAAATATTTAATTTTTGAACAAACATAAGGGAAGAATTAGAATAGAGCAAGTATTGGTTACTGCTTTGCAAGTTTAAATACTGAGAAATTTCAATAGTATTATACAAACATCCTTCATGCTTTCTCAAACACAAATTTGCTTTTAGCAAATATCCTGGAATTCAAGTAAATTTGCAAACCCGGATTAACCGTGAAGGTACCTGTTTGTCCACCCCTATTTCAAAGCAATTAACCACAAAAAATGTTGACGACTGTAACATGTACGAACCTGTTCCAAAAATTGCATTCATATAATGGACAGGTACGTGATGAATATTAGAAACCCAAAAATGCGCACAAAAAAATATGACTAACCCGTCACAACAAAAGCAGGTAATACCAACTGTTCTTTTGAATTTAACATGAGCTCCTACTGCCATGGGGATTACCTTATTCTATTTATACAGTTGTCACAAAAAAATCTTATGTAACTATTTGTTACCTAATGGTCAGTATAATTTTAATAATTTTCACTTTAAAAATCTATGCAATTAAAGTAAACTATTACGCTGATGCTAACTTGCTGTCCTACTTCTGATGCTAAGTTGTTGTCTATAAATAATGTAGCCCCTAATTTGAGGCAAAAAGAAATTCAAAAAACCGCATATCGTGAGTACCCGTAACATATTAAAATGTATAAATTTATTGATAGTGTTAGTCTACAATCATTGGTAATTTAAGTCAAATAGAAATTTTACGTTAGAAACTAAATATAAGTAATGATAGATTAATTGATAAAGTAATAGCGAGAAAATATATGAAACAACGGACGCTGTTTAACTCTGTACCCATAAATGTGGATTTTTATTTAAAAAGGGGTGTGCGTACGGAAGACATAAATTATTAATTATTTCATTCTTCTTTCGCTCCATCGGGACTCGGGACATAAAAAGGACAATCCTATTTTACGAATTCCGATTGAACGTACGGGTTTAAATATTTATTGCGGTCGCGAATATTTCATATTATACAAGTGCTTTTAATTTTAATTTAAAAATGTATTTTACCGATTAAAGCGGATCTCTTTATGTCTTTTGTGTATTATATACTACCTTTTATTTTTTATGTTCGTTATATAAGTCTGCAGGTTTTACCTGTTAAGTTATAAGCAAGAGCAAATAGTAAATTATTTATACCGGTATTTTTTTTTTTATGATTCTATGTACTCAATACGAAATATTATAATATAAATGGATATTTAGTAATTTAATTTAAATGCGTCAAAATTTCACCCACGCATTTTTTATATTATAAGTAATCGTTAAGTTTTATTAAATTTATTTACGAGCGCAACAATATGTGAGTGTATACGCGTGTATGTACATACATGAGCTTGTCCGTGTATATAATTATGGTGCACGAAAAGTTACTTACGATTTAAAATAGTAAAACTTCTCTTACTTTACGAGCGAGCGCACCTGTGTTTGTATGTGTGCACATACATGTGAACATATGTATGTTAATGATTGTGTATTCATAAAAGCAAAATACTATAAACGTCTGAAATGATTGAATGAGTAACTTTAACGTTCAACAAATAAGTACATTTACGTAATAATTTAAATACAATGCCATTCACTTGTCGAGGACCTACAATTTAATTATGAATGCATTTACATTTCCCCATAAGTTCATTTAATGAAATTTTGCTTTTAAAATGATTCATTGGAAGTCTTCAAAAATGACAATTAATTCATCATAATTTATCGACAATTGTAACGATCGTATTAAACTAGTGTTATAATGAGTTTCTGTAAGAATAATATTATTTCTGTTTTATGCCCAGATAAGAGTATTGAAAATGTATTTTATTGTGATATCATTTACATTTATTTATGTAGGAATATCGTTATGCTGAGGAAAAAAATACATGTTAAAGAAAATTGAATACAACTAAGTAAACATTATTTTACATATAAATATTCACTTAATATTCCTTTCAAATATGAATAATATTTTGAATAGGAAATGATTTTATAATGATGTCAATAATTTTATGGTCTTTTTCTACAAAAAGATTTCATGTGTTATTATCAAATTGTCGCAGAAAGCACGCACGTGCATGTATTACGTAATCTAACCCGATTTTATCTTAAAAGGAAAGCTATATACAACTGTATATAGTTAACTTAGTTGAGTTCAAGAAGTTTCAGTAAGGCAATTAGTCATAAAGCATTTACACTGTACGTAGAAGTTTGATTGATGGCCGCAAATCGCTACTACTAATTGCGTTTTCATCGCAAATTCTATTTCTGGGTAAGTAACTAAAATTTGTGATTAATTATAATTATTAATGGAGCGTTTTGCAAATATTATGGTACGTTTTTCATCTACCCTGGTTTTACTGTCTACGAAGTAATTGGCAGTTTCAACTTTAGGTATGCTTTAAACACCTTTGATAACATTATGGAGAGATATATCGCTAATGTGGAATTTCCACTGTGCCATTGTGTGCTCACCTGATTACCGTTGTAACAAATTATGTACATGAAACATATGTGTCTATTTTCTTTGGATATCGGCAATAAACCCCAAATTGCATTGAAATTCCACCAGAGGTCGGCCACAAGTGCGTTACTATCTCTAAGTTGGAATGGTAGGGTAAGTGTTATTCTTACCACATAATCTCTACCACCAACAAGTTAAAATAAGAACATATCAATGAATCACAACTTAAGTTTATTCACGGTTAATTAAATACACGGTTTTATACTTTGTATTGCTCAATATGTAGTATTGGGTCTTGAATCTGCATTATATCCTACTTAATACATTGACGATGGTGCTAATTGCTTGAACGTTCGCTAGTAGTCTTTTGCAATGTTTTTCTGTGCTCGAAAAGTAGAGCATTTATTAACGGATACTCGACGGAGCCTTTATACCCAATCAGATTGATATGAAACGAGCATACAGCTAACATCATTTTAATTGATCACTGCTGTCTATGTATCCCTATTTTTAACGTATCAAAAGTACTACCAATGTCGGTAATAAATGCCTGGCTGCTTTTCCGTAATATAATGGAATGATTCGCATTTTTTTTGAGTAATATATGGATCTTGGTTACATTGCTATAAGACAATGATATAGAGTTTGATCATATAACAGATATTTAAAATTATAGTTTCCCCAAAATTTCATTTCAAATCAATCAACCAAGATGGATTATCAATGCATTGTTTGAATATATATGTATACGTAGAAAAAATTGTCACTGCTTAAATTACACATTAACTATTGTTGATTAATTGAATTTTTCTGGCTATCGTATTATGAACTGACCAGAATGAAGGCCTGTTTTTATTTTAACATCAAAAGACTAACTTAGTTCTGTTCAGCTATTAATTAAACCCTTCGTAGGAAGAAAGTTCTACAAATCTGTATAAGTCAGGTTCAAGTAGCTAGTTACTGGAGTCCATTAGTTTTCAGACATCAACGAAATGGTTTGATTGATGGGCGCAAAACGTTCAAGAAACTGTATTTACAAGTTCTAGTAGATTTTATTTTTACAAGTACTTGAATTTATTTTCAGTTATATATTGGAGTATTTAGCATACTGGAAAACTTTTATTCTTTGTATTTTGCGTGTTCATTCAGTCGCATTTTCATTCGTTTGTTCAGTCATTCGTTTGTTTGTTTTAAAACGAAAATTGTTTATTCATCTTTTACCCGACTGCGTCAGAAAGGGGTTTTGTTTTCGAGCATATGTACTCGTATGTATTTTCATTTTTTTGGGGTTGCCAACTATTAGATGGATTTTAACATTTAAAGTGTCATTCGATTCACCTGTCATGATATGGACGGTATATATTTAATTTAGTTAATAGGAGAAATAAAAATATAGATCTCTAAAACAAAATTAATAAATACTTCTTAATGTTTTCTCAAATTAATAAATGAAGTAATGTGATCAGAGGAAAATGAGTAAAGAGAAAAATCTATTTAAACACAAAATCGGTTCTGAAAATTTCACTAAATGGTACCAGACTATAAACACGTTCAAAATTCCCACCGTAGTTACAAGAACTATCTACGTGTCGACTTGGGAATTAAACTTAGGTCTTCAGATTTGAGACCTGCTGAAACATATTCACACTCACACTAGCAAATGTTTGAGAGCTTAAACTTCAATAATGAATTAGTCGATATTTAATGATGAATGTTTTGGAGAAATTCTTGAGAGCTGTAAGTGTTATATCTTTTAAAACATTGAAATAGCTAGGTGGTAGAACCAGTTTAGTTCGACCGGAGCGGTACCACCGCCACACCTATTCCTAACGTGAAGCAGATTTTAGTATTTAATTGGAAGAGTGTGGTTGCCAGCTGACTTTTTGGGTACATATATGAGGCGACTATCTCAGTCCTCGAGAGTAGCAATGCATATGTTATCGACTTCAGCTAGAGCCCCTGTTGCTGAAGTTGCTTATAGATCCATGGACGGCAGTAACCACTTACCACCAGGTGGACTGCATGCTGATTTGCTACTTCAATGTAAAAAAAAAAACGAAATTATGACCATCTTATGATAAGCAGTAAATCGTGTGGTAGTGAGTATGGTAGTAGTAGGGGTGCTGAGGCTTGGCAGTATTTAAATTACTGTGAAGTCATTCAGTCGACATCTCTGGTGATCTGAACGCTGGCACGCGTTTCGCTCAATGAAGTGGTAAAGCCATTCAAAGAGGAAATGCTGCCAGCATTTTGGGAACGTTGCTCAGAAACAGCGACACCGACATATTTCATGGTAGTGTTTCTGTACATATTTGTTTTGCTTTCTTTGTATAAATATTTTTTCTTTTAATATATTGTTTAGGTAAATTAAATTGTAAATATTGTTTCAGTGGTAGATGGTAACAATGGTTGTAGAACCCTTCGCGGTTAGTCTGTAAAGATACCACCGATGTTTATAAATCTGTCTAATATCAAAATGCGCAAAAAATGTTGGGCTGCTGTGTTCTAATTTTGAGACGCAAAAACGGCTAGAAATAGGTGTTTAATTAGGCGTTTCTGGTGTGATTACCGGCTCATTTATATATGGCGATCATTTTAGTTCTCGGAAATGGAAACGCATCGGTGTTAAGAAAATAGAAAAACGAATAACTTCAAATTGACAAATAACTCAACGAAGCTAAAACATAAGAAATGGACTGACAACTGAAAAATCATTTATAACTGCTTCCATCAATCAAATCCTCTAGTAAACGGTTTACTGAGTGAAAACTGAGTCTCGTTAAATTTAAGTCAACTCACACAACTTAGCGTAACTTCGTCCTAAATAAAGCTCGCTAAGCTCCGGGCGAAAGTTTACAAATTAATTATTTAGAATTAGTAATTGAATGATAAATTGCTAATTTCGCTTGGAGGGTTAGAATTTTGTCACAATTAAGCACTATCCAACACTACCTGACTAAATAAAAAAGTATTTAGTGTATGGAGGTGCAATATATTTATCCATATATATGAAAGTACATTATATTAATAAAATTTTCTTTTGCTTGTTTATCGCATGTACTAGCAAATAAAGCTAGACAATTTTGGACTGAAAATTGGAAATAAGTTATAATAGGAATTTACACAAGTTTTGAAATTACACATTTTTTTTTTCACAATCAGTGGTGCCAGCCTCGGATTCGAACTTGGAATTTTCGATTGACGGGCCGATTTTAAACCATTCTGCTATAATATTCATAAAACATTACCCTCTTGGAGCATTTTGAATGGGCTCTATTTAAGGCAGGAATTAGGGTCAAGACTTGAAATCGAGTCCCAAGTTTGTAGTTTAAGTCTGTCTTCGCCAAGATGTGAAATCTTCGAGATTTCAAATCCGGGATCACTTTAACTACTGAAATGTAGGTCTGTTGTGACTACTTAGGATTTGTTTGCCTTAGATAAGGGTTGCTAATTTGTAGCACAAACGAGCGTTTTTGTCATTATCAATGCAAATGAATTTGCCAAAATACTAAATTTACAATTTATTCCAAAAGGCTAATATTTATAGTTGCGATAAAATTAAAAACAAATTTTATATTAAGATTATCTTAACAAAATATTTATTAACAATTTTCTTTATAAAAAACTAGTAAAAAATATATTTTTTTTAATTGTTTACAATTACAAAATAAA
>DWNE01002203.1:0-19503 GCA_018249875.1 Cecropterus toxeus | reverse complement strand
CCCCACACTAGGATTTTCTCCTGTGTCGTGGGTGCCATGGACACACAAAGACGAATACACAAACACCCAGACTCAGATAAGAAATCTAAGCTCATTTACATTTCTGTCATGCCGAGGATCGTACCCGGGACCCACTGCGTGTCAGACCGGTATCGGTACCGGTGACCGCTTCGTCACGCGGGTCGTCGTATAAAGTCCATACATTGAGCCAACTATGGAATGCAAATAAAATATGCAATAATTAATAGGAATTAATTAATTAATGAAAATTAGAATGAGTCAAATATGTGTCTTAAAAGCATAAAATAATAAGAAATTAATAGTAATAATAATAATGCATATCAGTCAAAGTTTTTATGTACGTTTACATAGCAAACAGATATATACATGAAAAGTCAACAAAGTAGAGTGTTTTCTTCAACATAAACATTTAAGGAATGTTTACCCAAAAGTCACGTAATTTCGCTTGTTAAGTTTTAAACGGAAAATTATGGTACAGGAAAATCAGAGTAAAACCTTGAGATATTAATGTTTCTGCTTGTAAACATAATAACACCACGTGGTTCATTTTAAGATGTTTTATTAAATATGAAAGTAGCAAACGAGCATGTAATCCACTTGTTAGGTAGTAATTGCACATGAGTAATTTTAGTACTACCACCAAAAAGGTGGTAGAATCTTTTCCACTTCAAAAACGCTGCCACACCAAATTCTACATTATAACAAGTGTTAATCCCGTACCGATCCTGAAAGCTACTGTGTTCTGCTGTAGTAAGGAATAAATACTAAACGAGGTTTCACCTTTATCCTCAAAGGTAACAACGTATCTGTGGCAGATCAGGCAGTCTATTCCGATCGCATCTGTTGATTACAGCTGTCCATCGGCGGCAATTATCAATCAAGATGTTAGATGTTTCACAAGCTTGTGTTCTTTATTGTTCAAAAGTGATTTAGTGACAATATATCATAGTTTTGCTTGTACTCTTCAATACGTGATATGTAACATTACAAGCGAAATACATAAACATTAGATGAAGATAGCCTAATCTAACCTACCCGAGCATCACTACGGAATATCCACGCCATCTTTAAATAGTGCAAAATACAGAAACAAAAAAATTACGTGACGAATAGATAACCTCTTTACTTTGGGAAGTCGGTTAAAAATAACCTATTAGTTGACCAGGTAAATAAGCTACATTCATGCAAAATTTCATGTAAACCGGACCAGTGGTTTTTGCGTGATTGAGTAATAAAGGGACCATTTTATTTTTATATATTCTTTTAGATATAGTCGGGAAGATTTGAGTCGTAGTACGGCAACAAATCGCGGTTCTATAATGCAACATTTACCGGAGATAAGGAATAACTATCCCCACAGAAAAAAAAGTGTGTGTGTGCAATTCGGTAGTGAAGTTTAATAATAATAATAATAATAAATCTGAGTATAATGGTGTTAAGACTTATCCTTTTATAAAAACCGGACATTTTATTTCGCATATACTAAAGTTGAGCACTTACGTAGGTACGAACTATGAAGTATAACCGTTATCATGATTCAGAAAGGGATACAGTACCATATAGTTGCTTTCGTAACGTATTTTCTATTCATCAAGTTGAAAATCACAACGATTTTCAAAAAGTTTCACCTCAAGAACAAAGTCTTATTTAAAATTTGTGAATTAAGTAATTCAAAAAATACCAATCAAATCTCCTTTGCTACTTTTACAATCATAAAAACCTTAAATACCACACTACCCACTTTGATACACAAAACATGTGCTACATTTAGATCTAGTTTCGATTGAGTGATGCCTACAGTTTCCGTACAGCTAGGTCAAAGACCAGCATTGTATGGTAATGAACCAGCGCGAAGTTACACTCGATTGAACGCGCAAAAACTGAATTAAATACCTGCAACTAGTTAGATCAAAAAACTTATAACATTGGTGTTTAAGTGGAGAACATGTATGATATGTTTTTATTTAGTCTGCAACAAGGATAAGCAATGATTTGATATATGGCTACATCTAACACATTTTAGAACATTCGGAGTGATCTAGTGTGGAACTGAACTCCTCTTGATTGGTGTTTGATTAAGTGTGACTTGGAGGGATCTATTTTCATCAGGAGGAGGAGAGGAGGGATTTTGATCAGAATTTTCATGCATTTGTCAGATTCATAGTTATTTATTTATTCGGCAGTACATATACTAAAATTGGAACGATACAGAGAAAGTTAGCATGGCCCCTGCGCAAGGATGACACCAACACAGTCAAGCTGCAGTAAAATTTATATATCCCTGTATTTTTTGTTTACTTTTTATGTTTTAGTAACATGCAGGTAGTATGACCCTTTTAGGTTGCCCTTCCGCGCTTTATGACTTTTTAAGATGTCGCATTTTTTTAGATGTCTTTTGTATTCGTTTACTTTAATATTTATGCCTGTTAGCATCACATTAAAATTATTCATGTTTAAAATATATATATATATACCCTTCTATTTATTTTTTGTGATAGGTAATTGTCTGAGATACTCGTGCTGCGGGACATAAAAATAGTTAGCATCTTGAAGTACTGCAAAACATCGAAATTAAAAGTCGCCTATAAGTTGACGAGCCAACGAAATAGGCATACATACATACATAAATTAGTATAGATTAGCCTTAGTAAAAAAACATTATAAATCGACGAAGGGAAGTCGGTAATATCGAAATAAAAAGCTATCATTTTTATCGTACCGTAACAGAATTTTTGATGAGAGGCTAGACTCAGGCGCCACCGTTATACCTATTTAATATGGATTATGAGTTAGCTGTTTAAATAAATACATTATTATGAGTTACTTATAAGTGCTGTGCTCGCATTCCTCGATACTGCTTTTTAAAAACTACTAACGTTACTCATTATTGTCATAATAAATTTACTAGTTTTCAATTGGTACCCAAAATATTGTGGCTACTTAAAAAAAGTTGTCCTTCTCTCCCGCTTTTCCTCACATTTTAAGCGCTATGTTAAAAAAATATATCACTCTGCAAACTGAAACGATTCTAATGATATATCATACGTCACAATTTGTAAATCCAATTAGACTGTAGCGCGTGCCAACGAAATTGACATACATTCATATAGACTCGAAAATCATTACACTTCTTCTAACGCGGTCGGGTAACGAGTTGATTTATTCACACATTGCCCTCCTTTTAGCAGCCGGAAAATTTCAAACGAAACCCGCAGGAAACAAGTGATGTATAATACAAAACTATATTTAAAATATTCACGGGTTAATAGTGTACTACTTTGCCTAATAGTTTACCATTAAAATATTGCATTACAGCAAAACATCTGGCGAATAAATGGGTTAAAGCAATCAGCTCGAAATAAATTTATTTATGCAGGAACCAACAGTCTAACCCGTAATTACTCATTCGCATTTCCGATCACAATTAAATAAAATTAACATACATTTCCATTTGGCTCCGACACTGATTTAATACAAATACGATCCGATTGTCGGATACGGAACTTAATTTTGATATCCGGTGTTATGTGTACCATATTTGTGACTGATTTCTGATAACAGAAAGCTGGTGTCCGCGTGAAACTTTATGATAAAAGTCAGTGTAAAAGCGGGTATGTGCACAAATTATATCTTTTCCTACAATATTCTATGTGTATAAGATTGAAGTTGCAAACTAGCATGCAGTTCATTTGATGGTAAGTGGTTACAGCCATCTTAGACCTCGCGAATAGCAACGCATCTGTAAATTACTTCAGATAGAATCCGATTTCTATACAAAAATGCTTACAAATGTTTATGAGCAGTAGTCTCCACTTATCACCAGGTGGACTGTATGTTCGTTTAAAAAAAATGCAATTTGCGTGATATTTCCAAGATACACGAAACCTGCCACGGCGCTGATCATATATTAGCTCAAGTGTTTCAGTTCAGTTCAGTTTTCAGCGAGGCGTCACCTTCCATTTTTGGTCTGTGAACATACATTACGGGCTCAGGATAAATAAATTAACAATTATTTATTTCAGATTGTATCTAATGACATATTGCAAGTTATTTTCCTGATCTAATTAGCCATAACATTATATTGCGTGCGGGAAAGTAATTCTTGTTTAATGACGACATGAATATTTATAATGCGTGTTTTAGACTGATTATGATTTGATTCTGGGTATTGAGTACTTTCGATAAACTAAAGTACTTTTTACGACATTGATGTCCACGATGTTAAATAGTAACTTGCGGCTAAAGATCTGGAATGAAGACAAAATATGAAAATATGTAGTAACTGACATCTAAAGAAATGATCAAGAATTAACCCCAAATAACGTTAAAGTTCTGTTTTGAGCTAGTTTTCCTATCCTAAGTCGTCAACCCATTATTGTCTCACTGCCAGGCATGGATCTTGGCCTAGAATGCGAAAGTTTTAGGCCATAGTTCACCGAGCTGGCCGAGAAACAGATAGACTTCGCACTCTTACGAGAATTTCTTTACAAGTGTTACTTTCCGGTTTTCTTACGATGTTCCCTCTTCGTAAATCAGTGACAATTAATTTCTAATACACACCTCATTTTAGAAAATGGTGTGCATCTGGGGTTCAAACCTTCGATTGAAAAGCCGAGGTTCATCCATTAGGCTATGACTGCTGTAACCTATTTGCGATCTCTATTAAGAGTTTCTATATTCTACGATTCTGAGTACTACGTACATAATGCTTAGGTAAATGTTTCAGCCTTGCAATAATCTTTAAATTCCAAATATATAATTACCAAGAAACCAATTTTCATTTTTTTACTTAACAGCTGAACATTGAACCCGGAACTCTCTGACCTTGATTAAAACAAAGCATGACATATTACATTTTTTTATAACGTGGAAGTAGCAAACGAGCGTACAGTCCATCTGATGATAAGTGGCATTCCTCGTTCATGGACATCTGTAACCAAACCCAGCTAATCAGCCTTCTCCGGTTATATTGACCATTGCTGGGATCTTCGTTGGCCACGGATGCGTGTGCCGTAGCAGGCATAGGACTAAGTTAGAACGCCATGGGTAAGTCTCTTCATTGCCACTCTTTTGAAACCAGAATAGCAGCGCTTAGCTAATATCTGTGATTAAGGAAAAAGGAGCGTGGTTGTGAACCCTTCGGGGTCAAACCAAGACAGGTTCTACTTTGAATTTCTTTTGTTCTATTCTTCTTCGGTTTTTCTATTTTTTTAATTATGGGTGTATTAAACGAGTATGCAGTCCACCTGGTGGTAAGTGGCCACTGCAGCCCACGGACATCAATAAAAAAACTCTAGATAAGATTAAAGTCTCATCTGAGGTTTGCCATAAATGATTTGCTACCCCCGAGGGCTAATTTAGAACCCCCCGGATTATTATGTCTCCCTTATCACATGCATTCCTATGTTTTGATCTAAAGGTCAAAACATAGCAATGCATAACACTGCTATTAATAGGCACAAGCAGGTGTGGCGTCGGTTCTTGCAGAACCACAAAATGTTTTACTACCTTATAACATTCATTCGGGGATCCCAGGAGAAATTAATTTTTATTCTTTCTTTTCTATTTAAATTATCATTTAATTGTTACCTGCCAAAAAACAACACAAAAATGCTTTCAAAACACCACTTCGTTTAAGAACAGCTTAGGGTCATTTAGACCTCGCATGTCTACAAACAATTTAGACCCCTTAACCATTAGGGCTGATGTTTTTTTTCCAAAATTAACCATCAAATTGCTTCGGAAATAACACTATAAAGTAGACTTTAATGACTGGAAATAAGTTTTATTTAGTAAAACGATTCTATATAACTGATTGGGATATAAATCTCCCAATTATTTTAAACAGTAATTAAGCAATTTTGTATTGAAATTACTTAATTGAGCCATAAAAGTCATAAATAATTAAAATATATTTTGTCATTGTAAACCGTTTTTCGTTACAATAAAATCATTATCAAATATGGAACTGGTATTGAATTTGTTTCGTATTTTCCTGGCATTATATGATAAGACTGATTGAAATTTTAAAATTATATGCGTATCATACTTAGTAAAATCAATATTGTTTACACTTACCACATAACACATACAGAAGTGGACATTATAGTCCATTTGAACACCGATTGTTTGTGAAATCCTTTGTTGGAATTCATTGCGGTGGGCCCGACAGACCGCAGCCGGCCGCTGAGGGATATAATTAGACGAACAGATGATCTTCACAATTGTTATGAGCGTACAATTGTAGGTTTTGTTGTAATTGTTTTAAGTATACGGTATAAGTATTTTAAGTATACTGCCATTAGTAAGAGTTTATTATGTTTCCGTTTTTTCGTTACGTCTCCGCATACATTGCAATGTGGCTCTTTACGTTTCGTTATCAGTCTAATGTACTTGGTAATAGTAAGTGAGTAGTAACGTAAACAGTATATGTTTTAAGAAAACGTAAGAAACTTGTACTAAGGGTGTTCGACGGGAAGACATTAAAAATGTCGTCTGTCATTTTTAGTCATACGTGTTCCAGGTTCGATTATGTGGCATGCAGAAATTAACGGCAAATTAATATACATATGTTTCGGATTAGATTTATTTGTATCGCGTTTAGATGTTAGATTATTAGTTCGTAACTTTTTAAATAGTTAGGCTTAAGTAACGTTTTGCCTTATCAATGCAATTAATGATTGATTACGAGAAACTGGTCCAAGATGTAACCTTAAAGCTACATATTATAAATATAGGTGGAAGAACACTTTGTGGTACGACTTCGGACGCACCACCTCCACTCTTTTTTTGCCCAATAACAGCAGTTAAGCTGCTGTGTTTTCGTTTCAAGGGTGTGGTAAGCGAGACATACTTATCCGAGGCGTTTCGACTTAGTCCTCAGGGGTAGCAACGCATCTGCTAACCTCAGGTGACTATGATAATTAGAGTTAATTACAGATATCCATGGGTGGCACATACATTACTATCAGGAAGACTGCATGGTCAATTACTACTGCCAAGTTATAAAAAAGTAAAAAGTAATAGATTTACATATTAGTCTGGCCGTGGTTTAAACCCGGAACCATCTGCGAAACACGAAATCAAACCACTCGTAAAGCAACGCACCAATTTTCGTCTTCCACAAAATTACCCGCCGGCTAAGTACAAGCGAAGTACAAGCAAATAGAAAAAGGCTATTAACAAAATCTACAACCTCATTGACCGGGTTAAGATCGTTCCCAGCACTCGAGTCAAGGTACACTCGCGCACGGAAATCGAGTGGCAATTAAAGCAAGTTCAAGTGGCCAATGAAACGTTGACAGGCTTGCTACTTTGGAATAGGGTTGCCACTTTTGTGTTTTATTTTTGTTTAACTATGATATCCAATATAGCCATCTTTAAGGAAATATACAGTAAGAAGAAAAACATTCTGGAGTTGATAACAGATGTTTCAATTATCTACCACTGCGTTAACCACCACAAAGGGGATGATGTAAAAGAAGTATTACAGAAAAATAAAATCACCAAAACATGCGGGATAGAGCAATCATTATAGTAATCTGATATACGATGGGTTTCGGGTTCGATCCCCGGCCAGACTGATATCTGAATGAAAAAATTAGATTTATTTTCTTTTACCATCATGTATAATTATATTCCTTGCATAAGGAAATCCTGTGAAAATATTCATACATTTATATCTCCTGTTTGAGCAGTTAATTAGTGTTAATTTTATCAAGCAAATAGAGACTGACCCAGTTTTACTTCTACATTCATTCGTTTTTATAGCTAGCTAGCTAGCTTGTTCTCGTGGTTCCGCTCGCTTTACCATAACCAAAAGTATCCCATGTTAACCCAAGTTATAAACTATTAATGTACCATTTTTTTGAAAAATTAGACCGGTATTTTTTGCGTAAAAGAGTAACAAACATGCGACATCCTCAGAAACATTCGCCTTTAAAATATTAATATTAAGTTAGAAAGCTATCTTGGTTTAGCGTTATTATTAACATATAGTTCACCTTGTGGTTTATTTTTTTATCAGACTGAAGTAGCAAATAAACATGCAGTCCATCTGATGGTAAGTGGTTACCTCCGCCCATGGACATCTCTAAGCAACTCATATGATAGATGGAACGAAAAAGGCGAAGTCATCTCTGACAAGACTTCTCAAGACTTGATTCTTCTT
Organism: Cecropterus toxeus; assembly: GCA_018249875.1. NCBI lineage: Eukaryota > Metazoa > Arthropoda > Insecta > Lepidoptera > Hesperiidae > Cecropterus > Cecropterus toxeus. Next base: position 11,312 of record DWNE01002203.1, on the reverse strand, counting down.
AAAGAACACTAAACTTGTCCTAAGTAAATGGATGTCATATATTAGAACTAACATGGTGCTCATAACGGTCAGTCTTTTTATAGGTGTAGTTATCAAATAGGTAATTTTAAGAATGGTGGTTTATTTTTTTTCCACTCCGAAAGCTCTACCGCCACACCTCTTTCTGCCCTAATAATAGTTGTAGCGTAGTGTTCTGCTCTCTAGGGTGTGGTAAGGGTGACTTTTATCCGAGGGATTCTTAGTTCTCATGTGTAGCAACGCAACGTTTTTTTTATAAATATGAAGTGGCAAACGAGCAAGCAGCCCACCTGATGATAAGTGGTTACTGCCGCCCATGGACATTTGTAAGCAACTTCATATAGAACAGGGGTTCTATATGAAGTCTATCACAGATGCGTTGCTACTCCCGAGGACTGAGATGGTCGCCTCATATAAAAGTGAGCCGGCAACCACACCCTTCTACCGAAACGCAAGAACTGCTTCACGCTAGAAATAGGTGAACTACATTGGTTCTACCACCTGGCAAACTGTGGCTAACTTCCTGAGGATTTTATACCTGTATAAACTTACCTGGAGTTGATAATGTATACAGGCGTTGATGGTCAAATACCTTTATAAAAAAATATGTATATTACGAGCCGCGTGGCGGAGCGGTATCATACCGGTCTGACGCGCTATGGGGCCCGGGTTCGATCGGCCAGGCAGAAATTATGACTTTAGATTTCTGTTCTGGGTCTGGGTGTTTGTGTATTCGCCTTTGTGTGTCCATGGTACCCCTGACACAGGAGAAAATCCTAGCGTGGGACTTTTAGAAAGCGTGTTTGTATTAAGAAAAAAATTATATTAGTCTAACCTGACTATATACACATATTCAGTTGTATTAACCTAAAAACATTTTGAGATATGTGAAATTTAATAAACACATTTCTAGGAAGCATTAACTATACGATATAACTTTAACTTAGTTCGAAGCAACGTCTACCTTTGTCGGTCCAAAACAAAAACTAAGTTTACCAATAAATCTAATTTTACGGTCTCTACAAATACGAAGCGAAATAAAGAAACTCTACTTAAGTTCTTATTGGCTAAACGTAATCAACTATTGCTTTTCAAAGAGCTCTATTTAACTGCGAGAAGGTAGAATGTTAGAAACAGAATACGGTGAACACGTAATTGAATGTCGAAGTTTGGAAGCCGATTTGGTTTTCTTCGACGAACGTCGCTGAATTTTAAAGTTAGTGACATATTCGTTGCAAAATTATATTTTTAACACATAAATTAAGTAATTAACGAAATACGAGTAATTGACATAATATAATTTTTTTGATATAGATATATTATATATTTATAGGTATATTTTTAATATAAGTATACATTTTTAAATATAATTATATTGTATGTCAAAGTTCGTGACAGCTTGCGGTTGAATATAGATTTTATTTTTACTTATTTCCTTTGGCCGATCATGGACCGTTGTTACGGAGAAAACATGCCATCAGTTTCGCCGTACTATAATCCATGTAACTTGGTCAAAATATTGTCAAATAGAAAATAAAAATCCAGATATCGTAAGCATCCGTTTCAATAAAAGGAGTTTTGCGATTTTGCTATAATAATTAATTTAAAAAAGAACGCTTACCTTGATTTTTCAATCTATTAAGCTTCATCTGCATTTTGTCTGTATTCTAAGGTGTAATAAAGCATTTGTGTCTGTTTGTTGTACCTTTTTATCACCTCCAAATTGAGAGGCGTGTCCATTGTACAAGTTTAACGGCTTTTGTGTTGAAAAAACTCCTTAATATATTGTAACAACATCAATTTACTCTTTTAATTATCTTTTACTCGTTATCTTTTACTTGTTATCTTTTACTTTGAAGCGTCGTAGACGCACGTTGTTTTAGATTGTGTTGTAATTATTTTACGATGTGCGTTGCTTTTGAAGTGTAATGTAATGATTATAATGATAATGTGATCTTTGGGATGGCTTTTGTAATTACTTTGTTATTTTGTTGTCTTATTTTGTGAGTTTATTAATATAATAATATTAGTTTTAGGATATTTATTATAAGTCAGTTTATGTTTTGTTCTATAGAGTTATTATAATAACTTTACTTACAGATTCCTCTCGAAGCATAATTTTTAGTAAACATTTTTTAAATTAGCATTATTTGTAGATATAACATATTTTGTGTAAAGTATGAGTTTTTAAAAATATAAACAATTAGGGAAACGAGTATAGACAGTCTCAATGGACGTTAAAATCGAAATGAGATTAGTTTCCTCTCTTAGGCTTGCTAGAAATTGCTACGTCAGAAGATTAAGTTGGAACTCCGCGTGTACACGTATGTTTCCGGTTTACCTTAGCCTTCTAACAAGACTTTAGCAGCGTTGAATATTGCTCTTTAAGGAATGAATTAGGTATGTTGGGGCGAGTTTCGTGGTTCAACTGTTGATCAACAACCGCCATATCTATTTCTGCCTAATAGCAGCAGTTTTGAGCGGTATTTGTGATTATCAGGGTGAGGTAAAAGATATCATGGTGTTAGAACGAGTATGGTTCGACCGGGGAAGTACCACCGCCACGCCTATTTCTAGCGTGAAGCAGTTCTTGCCTATTGGTAAAAGAGTGTGATTGCCAGCTCACTTTATATGAGGCGACCAACTTGGACCTCTTGAGTAGCAACGCATCTGTGATGAACATAGAGTTTTTTTGTTTTATATGAAATTGCTAACACATGTCCACGGACAATAGTGGCCTAGATACAAATCAGCTGGACTGCATGCTTGTTTACTACTTCTAAATTATAAAGAAAACATATCAACAGGCGTTAATCACTATCACGAAATTCGTGTACTAAATACAAACATAAACGCTTTCTACACTCATAGCTCCACAGTAGGATTTTCTCCTGTGTCGTGGGTGCCATGGACACATAAGGAGGAATACACAAACATCCAGACCTAGAACAGAAATCTAATCTCATCATTCTCATTTCTTTTTTGCTCTTTCTCCGGATATGGAACCAGGGACCCACTGTGTGTTAGACCGGCATGGTGACCGCTCTACTACGTGGGTCGCTTATAATATAAAACAAAAATATAAAGATAATACATGAATCGATTCAACCCTGACTCTCTCTGGGTGGTTGTTCGCACAAAAACTGGGAACAATCGGGGTCGTTGTCCACGACTGTGCGCTCGGCGCTTCACGTTGACGGATTGACATGTATGTGCGTGAAACGTATGTACCTACAGTGAAGTTCCGATGTATTGTTACAAGGCTTTAGTTACTACAGCCGATTTCTCTATGAGTCCTAGATGTCAATTGAACCGTGCCCTCCTTGAATTGGCACGTTTTAAATACCATTAATTTCGAAATCACCATTTTCATCCGATAATTAGCTCTCTTGGGGATTTTTGAACGTCATGTTCTTTTTTTTTATTTTTGGAATCACAATAGTGAGTATAATTAGCAGTTCAGTACTCAGATTTAAAAAATGGACTCTTATTATTTTGTATAGTATTTTAATAAGTCAGTAATTAATATTATTTTATTTACGCTATTTTCAGTTTGCAAATGAGAAATAAGTATAAATAAATAAGCGCTTTATACACTTATAGTCCCACTCTAGGATTTCCTCCTGTGTCGTTGGTGCCATGGACATTCACAAGGACGAATACAAAAACACCCAGACCCAGAAAAGAAATCTAAATTCATCATTCAGATGTTTGTCTAGCCGGGGATCGAATGCAGAACCCACTGCGTGACAGACCGGTATAATGAACACTGCGCCACGGGGGCCGTCAATTCATTACCCGATTTTGAAGCAACAGCTTCTACTTAGACAAATTGAAAATTAATTACGACCACGGAGTTTTTCATAGTCGGTGTTTCGAACGCACTTGACCACTTTTTTGAACCCTTAATGAGAGGACCACAGCTCCTCGAATTGCAGTTTTGGAACCGGAAATCCTCAATTGCTTTTTATTATTGCTCGTTGAGTGCAATAACGAATCTTTAGTTAACTGACGAGTTAATTCTATAATCTGCAGTAATTTTAAGATTCCGGTCGATTAAATCCTCAAGTGGGTAGGTACGTCTGTAATTCCGAATTGATCTGTAGCTTTGAGTCGGGATTGCTTACAGTTTATTTTTATATTTTTGTCACAGTTCAATATTATTATTAATTTTGTTCAATTTATTTACCTTTATTTATTTATTCGCGTTGTTTTCTCATAGTTAAAATCGACTGTTAGAGAATGCTTATGTATGAATAGTTTAAATATAAAATTTATCGAACTACTATCTGGGATCAGTTTTACTTTCAAGTTTTTTCTTTTTTGATTGGATCAAATTCTAATATTTGTATGTTTTTTACAGGTATGTACAAAATAATCAAATCAACATAGCAGCTTGCAGGGGTAAGACTATATTTTAAAGTTATACAGCTAACATCGTCTTAGTATTCTGCGTAAACTGGCGCCAATGGGGGATTGACAAATCTATGAATAAACCTATGTCTATTTTTCATACTTATAGCTAATGATATGGCTGACGGATACTTGACGGGAAATTATAACTGTCGCTTAGCACTAGAAAAGTCGACAATACAGCGCTGACCTTAAAGATTTTTCTTTCCTTCTCTTATTTTAAAGCTTTAGCTTTATGGTAGGATTTAATCGTGTCATTAGTAATGCGACTATATGTTTACTTTTCAGAGTAGTGAGTATATAATTTTACTGTATCCCTCATATTTTATTATATTTACTGTTTTTATAATTAAAAAAAATATGCCAATAAACACGCTTCCAAAAACATGCTGACGGTTGATCACAAGTCACATAAAACAGTCAAATTAATCGTTAACACGTTCTGTACGTGACTGTACATATATTATTGTGTACCGCATACAATGTCGGCGAAAAAAGTATTTTATTCAAACATTCGAAATGAAAAAAACAATTACTCCGTCCATGTTCGGATTGACCGAGTGCTGTGTTCTTTGTACTTTTGTGTTTTCCACGCGACTGTACGTAGTTTGACCTATACAAATAAAATTGAACTGTCTGTTTGTAATATCAAAGTCACAGATTTTTACTAAACAAACAAACACTTTCTACGCTCATAGTAGACTCACTTTTTGCCTGTATTTTTGTCGGTCGGTTTGTTTTGACTTACATATCTCCGAAGCGGCTAATCTAATTTTGATGGAAGTTTCGCTGATAGATAGATAGATTAAACAATATTTAGGGTTCTGCGTCGAAATTTAAACGCACTCAGCCGCTTTCGCCGGTTTTATTAGTTGTCTTTGATAAAATGCGATTTTATTAAATTGAAGATATAAGTATAGATAGGAATATCATTATAAGTATAGGTAAGAACACCAAGTTATATTTTTTGAACGCGAGGAAACTGCGGGGCACAGCTTGCGTATAATAAAGTAATGGTTTTACGAGCTTTTTTGTAGGTTTAAGTGGCCGTATAGTTGGTGTTCTGTGGTTTTGTTATTCTAACTTCAAGTTTGGCAATGGCAATTAGTGTAACTCCTTAAGTATTCATTAAGTACTTATTAATCTAGACTAATTGTTGACTATAAAAGGTACGGATTAGTCAGCGTTGGCGATTAGTCGGTGACTAGTCTACCCATCTCTAAATAATTATTTTCTTAAAGTCAATTATACGTAGGGTTGCCAACACTTCCTCGGCAAAATATACTATTTTTCTAAGTACATAAAATATAGAACACATATAAATTGTATAGTATTTTATGGACAAAACATGTAATCTTGCAAACAACATTTCTAAATAATTATTATAAATAAATATTTTTCAATTAAAGTGACATGCTTTTATTAAAATTAATGTAAATATTCGTGAACTTTGGATTTGGAACTAATGGATTTATTTGTTAAATTTCGATGTCAAAAATATAGTATTTTTGTATCATTTATGGAATAGTATATAGTACGCAGATCCGAAATATAGTACAATACTATATATTATAGTACGGTTGACAACCCTAATTACACGTGACTAAATTGGTTTGGTAATATTATTAGGTTTTCTGGACGTCTGCAAATTTAAGCATTATATGTGGTCACCATCCTACTCCCCATGAGTGACAATGCATTTACGATGGTACGTATTATTTGCAGTGGTCACGAATGTCCATGGGTGGCACTGACCATTCAACCACGTGGACTACAAACTCGATCGCTACTTCAATATTATAAAAAAATACACAAAATAACTCAACATGAAGCGAAAACTATTTTAAAATATGAAAACTCAACTTTAAAAAATAAAGAAGACCGAACTGTGACCTTTTTTAACAATTTTCGTGTCGAAAATATTCTGCAACTCACAAAACTGACGATTTGGACCATAAATCATGTAGAAATAGAATTCAATTTCGCCTATCAAGCCAATTTCCGACATTCTATTATCCTATTTGCCCGAACTGTTTGAATCAGGCTGTATTTGAATAAAGATAACATGCGAATATAGCCTTTGATGGTTGGGAATAAAGATGAATATCGATTGAAGTGAATCCCGAATGTAGTTTATAGAACAGTTTCTGTCAAAGGCATGCGTTTAGCTACCAAAATATTGTCGAGTCCGTATATTCGGAATTGAAACCTAAAGTTTTGGAATAGAGTGCGAAGTAGTTCGCGTTGTAGGCTTTACAGGCTGACTTTGTAATGCTGACACAGATTCGACTAAGTTACGGCTGTCAACTAGATACGATTTTATTCTAGGGGCATTTTTTGATATTTTCATTTCAAATCTTTTTTTTTTAGAAAAAAGACAACGAATTTAAAAGTATAGTCATTAAAAATATCCTACAGTCTACTGCGTAAAGGACTTCAATTCCAGCTAACATTTAAAGTTGTTGTAATTCTAGATAGAGTATCTAATAATACGTGTCTAGAAATGGACTATAATTATAAGCGTGTTCTATATTAAATCACAAACTCTCCTTAGGTAAAAAAAAATTCAAAAATTAAAAGTAAACATAAGTACATATTTGTTTACAATTAATCTAATTGTTTCCCGCAGCTCTGCCTGCTTAGGTCACATATACCACGGCAAACATAATTATACTTCTGTATTAATTCAGAGGGCAGCAAAAGTGCCCTCAGAATAGTAGTTTGAAAATATCCTTCCTCTTAATTTACTATATGAAACGAGGAATCGATGTTCACATAACATCAATTTCCTCGTAGCTTACTTCAAATGAGATACCGCTTTTGTGTTTCTGAGTACAGCTTAGTATCCATACTCCAAAATAAATAAAGAAAATATCTTTACATACAAAAATATTCAATTCCCATGCCTAATAATGTTGGCCCACCGTCACACAAATTGAGCACCATTTTCTAATCAACCAAATCGGCCAACAAGCCAAATCCGACACGATTCGTCCACGTACACTAATATCAACATCCTGTATCTATGAACTGTTTCGGCCTCGTAACATCCTGTAGCTGAGTGATCCAGTCCAAACTAATAGATTTATGGTTGGATCTTTGTCGGGATGTGTATGAATGTGCGATACTCATAATTTTAAAGTCACTTGTAGATATGATGATGTACAGTTCATGGTTTATAATGGAACAGTCAGAATGCAATGAGGTATTCCCGTTGCGCTATGACATGGGGCTCTTCAATAAGGTGTAAAAAGAGTTCTCCTTAAAAGCCGGCGATGCATTGGAGACTCCCCTGGTGTTTCGAATGTCCATAGGCAACGATGAATAATTACAGAAAATAATGAATAAAATCAGGTAGCCCGTCTGCCTTATCATTAGGTTTATGTATTAAAAAAAAATAAAGAGTCATGGTCTATAATGACACAGTCAGAATGAAAGAGACTGAACTCAAAATTATGGAAAATTGAGTTAAATACTTAAAACTACTCCCAATCATAAATTTTATCGACTAGCGTTGATGCCGTGCGTCGTAAGAAAATTCACAAAGTATAAACACAATTTTGTTATTTCTACGAAAGGAAAATTTCTCATTTTTTTATTCTCACCGTACAATATTGGAGTCTATATAAAGATAAACAATACTATCATAGGATAGAACTTAGCAATTAAATTAAGACATGGGTAACGGCATCTTTATATACAGCAACACATCCAGTGCAATTTGTGGCAACAAAAGCTAAGTCTAATGTCAGTAAATCTAGAAGAATTTAGTAAATACATAAGGAAATACATTTAGCAAAATAAAATACTTCTGATCAAAAAGGCAAAGTTAGTATCAAATTTCCCTTAGAAAGGGTCTCAAAAATTACAAAGTTCCACATATTGCGAACGTCACGATTCTCAGTCACGAGAACACGATGTAAAACGTAAAGATGAAAGCAGTCGTGATGACTGATTTGTTTGAAGTATACATTAAAATGACGATGTGATGAAGGCGCGGTGTTTGATACACACGCACTTAAAGAAACACTTTTATAATCTTCCAATAAAACAAACAAGTTCTTGGTTGAGTCGGTTTCAGGTAGAACTGATGGTATAACTGTAACTGATAGATTAAATAAATAAATAATGAAAGTGAACTAAGGAAAAAAATATATTATGAAAACCCAAGAGTGCAAAATCCGGCAAGAAACTAAGTGGGTTTGTCTTTTTTGTTTGTATATTATATGTCAATTAATAGTTCCAACGTAGCCCTTATGATGGAAACTACTCTACTATAACTACGTTACTATGATATGCTTAGAGGCCACGACTACTTACTCATTCTCTACTTTGATGTCAAAAATAAACTACACGAGTTGCGTTTCGTGAAGAACTTATGGAAGTACTCGTACATATAGCCCCTGCTTGCCTGTTCTCGAAAAACATTTAAATTAAAACATAAATTATTCATTACGGTCTCCTCTACGTTGTTACTAATTAGTATCTTGTTTTGATTTAATAAGACCGCTTAAATTTCTTTAACGAGCTTATCTTCGGTCAGTATCTCTTGTAGGTACATAAGATTGCGTAAACCAGTGTTTTGATGTGACATGGGTTCTTGACATTTAGCTGGCCCTTAACATTTTAGATTTCCAAATGTTTATAGTTTTCGAGTACTTCAACTCCGTAAACTTTTCCCACTGTGTTAGTTTTCTCATCCCACTTGAGATTTTTTACTTTTGAAATGTTTATTTTAGAAATATTTCTTTTTACTATAATTTATATTTCTTTTAATTCGTTATTCATCTATATATTAACACTTAGGTCGTTGCATACGGATAAGTCATGCAAAGAGTCTTGAATTAGACTTTAATTACTTCGTACAGGCTTTTGAAAATATACTAACATATTTTCAGTTACAATTTGTTTTTGCCCTATGATCGGATGAACACGACGTCAATTGAAAAAGTAATTGTTAGGATGGAGAAGACCTTTTTGTTTATATTCTATTCATATCCATAATTCTATTTACTTAACGTCGATTATCAAATCAATTCTATCTTTTCTCTAAACGATAACGGTCACGTAACGACTACTTCAATACACATCTTCATTCGACATCATTTCATGTCATCCAACAATTTCGGCATTTATCAGATCTGATGGTCAGGTGACGTAACCTTTGATACAACGTATGAGTATATTTCGCAACACGTTTACGGGCATGTGGGCGGTAATTGGCCGGCGGTTGATGAAACAATTGTATTGTAACATGTAGCGGACCGATCCCAGTTCAATTCTTGCTTAAAAGAACAGCTAAATGATGATTTATTGCCCTAGGGCCTATCCTGTGAGGCTATGAGAGACAAAAGCGTCAAACTTCTAAGCAATTTTTATCCAAAAACAAGAATGAAGGGCTAGAATGACTTTATTAGATAAATAAAAGACTAATGCGAAGATTGCAAATCTACAGAGTCGTATGCTATAATATTGTATTATCAAAATCAACTTTTTTGGGGAAAAAATACGGGTAAGGAAAAACTATCTAGTTAATATATAAAGATCCCGATTTACCAACAGCTTCGCCCGCTTTAGTTATCTTATTTGTCTATCCAGTATATTAACTATATGTTTGCCAAATTACCGTATAATCGGATCAGTATTTTTTACGTGAGAGAATAAAAAACACATATGTATAATGTAAACCATCTTAGTCCTCGTAAGTAACAGCGAATCTGCGATCGTCTTCAGGTGACCCTGTACTGTATGAAGTTACTTACAAATGTCCAAAGTCGGCACCGGCAGAAAGCACTTACAATCAGATTCAATCCTTTGTGCAGTCATTATCAAAATCTTCCTCATAACAGCAGTTAGGTACCTATGTATATTGTTCATTTTTCTAAGCGAGACTATCTTTCAAAGAAATCAATAGGCGAAATTCCTAGAAATAGATTTTCTAGCCGCACAGCCAGTCACAGTTAATTCCGGTTTGATCATTTGTTCGCCTTTGATTACTCACCGCGTTAATCAGTTAATTTAACGCTCATGAGTCAGACTGTACAGTTTTGGAAATAACTCGATGGCAATAAAAAGCAATATCTTCATTTGTGCATGATTCACGCACATTTTGGAGTCGCTTCTGGGTATTTTTTGGGAATGAGAGCAAAGCCTAGTGTTTACATATAACTTTTAGCTAAACAACTGTTTAGTGGTACCTCAAAGTATATGAAAACGTATATAGTTCCGTATATCAACAATTAAATAGTTGGTTAAATAAAAAAATCAAAAGGCAACATCTCTCGGATTTTGATAAATATTTGAACAGCATTTGCAGCAGTTGACCGCCATTTTACAATAAAGTGCCCGAGAGGATCGAATCCGGAATTTATTGCTAGTCAGACCGGTATGGTGACCGCTCCGCCACAGGGGTCCTCACAGTGAAGTCTTCCATCAGATTCATTTTGTGTCCAAGCTGTTCAAATATGGATCACATTTGGGAGACGAAGTACTGGAAAGTAACTTAAAGATTTCTTCATTCTTCTTATTCACTGATAAAAAATATTATTTGTGTAGGGGATCTCGAGAAGTATAAACGCTTTCGAATCTAACAAATAACTTTTACGCATCATGTAAAATAATATTCCTCCCACTTTTCCAAAATCAAATTGCTTTTCTGTCGAGCGCATTTTTACTTACAGGCAAATTTGATTTTAGCGATTAATTACTGGGAATAAGCTAACTCTCAAATTACAAATGTGAATTTAGCGATTTATTTATTACTGGGAATAATTTAGCTCTCAAATTACAAATGCGTAAAAACCAAGAATTGGGTATTTGCATGAAAATGATTTTTCAAATAAAGTTCAGTTAATAAATTCTTTGATACACATAAAATACCT
>DWNE01002202.1:0-19510 GCA_018249875.1 Cecropterus toxeus | reverse complement strand
TAAGTAATGAAATAGATTCATGACGCGTAATATTACCCGATCATGCAATATGGCATCACGTATTCCTCGACCAGAATTAGCATTACACCTGACAGTAAAACATCTCACCACACACACATCATGATATCACAGATATGCGAGTGAGCGGCGTTCGAGGCGGGCGCGATGCACTGTGACGCGTTCGGGTATGATCGGATTATTTCGGTGAGGTCTAGGTGAGTATATGATACAAGACAATACGGGTATGGGTAATCTAAGTCTGAATGAGACTTAGATTCCCCATACCCATGTTGTCGCAATAATAAAAAAACTAGTCTCTCCCGCCCTCTTTTTCCCCTATTTGTAGCGCTATTTTTAAAAAAATATTTAGACTATGTCTGCAAACTGAGACGGCGCTAAAGAAATGGACATACATATAAACAAACATACATACATACGCTCGAAAAACATTACTCTCCCTTTGACGCCGTCGGGCAATAAAGATAAGTTACCGAATGTCAACATTTTCATTGTACTTTTATAACTTTTCGCAAAATAAAATAAAATTAGATATGTACATAAGCATCATATACCGTATATGTATGGGATTGTATTCAAAAGGGTAAATGATAAACTTTGAGGGCCGCTGATATTTTATTCCCTTTTTTGCCTGTATTTACATCCCCTCGCTTTTTGTGCGTAAAAGGGTGCAATAAGCTGGGGTCGGACTTGGTTAAATTGTCATTATTTGAACCACTTCTCACTACTACATATTAATGAGGTTTTTGTTGCTTTAGCTGAGTGGGCCATATTGAATTTTGTTATTTTTGAAAAATAATCTTTATATCGAAAATTTTATACAGAAAACTCGATTAATATTTAAAAGTAAAAGATACAATAAACCTCATGCTATTTTGGCTTTACAATAAATTTTTTGCAATAATAATACTTTCTTTAATTAATAAATTGAAGTAATAAACAAACATACAGACACAATTTTTTCTTTTCCATGTACTTTTCCACTCGTAGATTATATATGCAAGTTTGTTGCTTAGCGACATATAATAGGGGTTAATTTGGTGTAGCAGCTTTTCATAATGCACAGCTTGCGGTCTTTTCAAAGTAGTGTAATTGAATAATAATGGTTGTTAAAACAATCCTTTAATTTCCTTCAATCACCCCAATTTAATAAAACATACCAGTTTGCAAATGAGGCCTGTGATACGATCCTCACGAAATATGAACACGCAACTAATAAAAAAAATGAGCTTGACATAAACGCTTTCTACACTACAGTCACCAACGCATCGTATGGTTTAATGAGATCATCGGGTCTAACAGCGGCTCGACTTCTCACGGTCCTCTCAAAAAAGGGGGGGGGGGGGAGATATCAATTGAGGGAAAAAGCAATTATATATAAAAAAAAACACGAAAAACATAAAACTGAGGTTTTAAGTAAGAAAAGCAATTGTATTTTTTAAATACAAATTAAAAACGAAAAACATAGAACTGAGGTTCTAGGTAAGAATAAGGAAAAAGAAATTAAATTCGTGAAAACGAAAGAGTATAACAGAGATAAGGTTCTAGGTAAGAATAGTAAAGACTAGGTGAAGACGATCACAGATACGTTGCCACTCCCGAGGACTAAGATCGCCTCATATATGTGAACCGGAAAATGAAATGAAGAAGTTATACTTCTCTTTCCTTTTTTTTTTATTCCAAAAATATAAATCAGTCTGTCTCAACAATAAATCAAAACTCAAAAAATGACATTCGAACGAAATGTGGACATCATTAATTCTTGACCAACTTGAATGGCTAACGGAATTTCCGGAAAGACCTCCATCGCCAATACAGTGTGACCGTAGAAAACAAAACTTTCCGAATAAAATACACCCCAACCGGAACCACGTCGGATTCGGTCCGAAAATTGAGCCACCAAGCGGGTCCCAGTGTAATAACGGCCCTATATCTCCGACTTAATAAAACCTCCATGTGGGGGATTGGAACGGTAAAGAAAAACATGGCGTCGTTGCTCGCTTTTCATAGACTTGACTGGATTATAATTTCAATTTTATTTTTGTCCTTATAAACGGTTGTTAGATGCTGGTGGCGTCAATTAGGAGATGTATATGACCAGCAGTGGACCTGTGGAAAAAAGGCCGATTTATGAAACGCGTGTAATTATTCTATTTTTAATTTTTAGATGATATATGGTAGCATGTGCAAAAATTTTAGGAGAACTTTGTTTTCGTATTTTTTTGATTAGGTTTTTAAAGACATATTTTAATTAAAGACATAATAGTACACAAATGTAATATTCGATAATTAAAAAAAAAATGTCTGTTAAAAAAAAAAGAAGTGAAACTTTTTATGTAGCGGAATGAAAACCCGTAACGTCCCGTAACGTTTCGTAATGTGCAACGCGTATGGCGTTACACATTACGAACGGGAAAATGTTACATTATATTAACATTATATGCGTTTCCGTAACATAATAATGTTATGGAATTCAAAGTAAAATTATTTTTACTTTGTAGCCAGCAGATAATAGTCCAATTTGTCTAATAATAAGTCAGAGCTGCCAACGATCTCCAAACGCAAGATATATACAATTTCGAACGTAAATATTTTGATAAGTAAGGTAAAAGATGAAACAGTTCTCACATAATTTGTAATATTTAGTTAGCCCAACGAATCCCTTAACTACTAAAATTAGAAAACGTGTTCAAACAACTTATTAACCATCATAACATAAAATTGTCTTTGATGTATCACTTACACTTTGTAACGTACAAGACCCAAAAGCGTATAGTTACTCCGCGATTAATTGGAAGAGCCAGTACCGAGACAGCCCACTTTGTCTCCCGAGGCGGTATTAATAGAGTTATCACACAACTATATTTATCAAGGATTTGACGGCTCGCGAGTGTTAAGGCTTTACAAGGACGCTGACGCACGCTTTAGTTTCTACGCTCGGAATTTATGACGTATGGTTACAGTGTTAGCGAGCAATAATGCACGTTTGATATTTGCTTACTGCTGGACATGGGAGAAAAATTGGAGGTATAAGAAGAATGCAAAATATGCATTCTCATTCATTAAATAATATAACATAACATTATAGACTCGAAAATGAGTAAAAAGGATTTTTTAACAACGGCAATAAAAATTAAGTTGTCCGTCTGTCTGTCACCGGAATCTCCGTCATCAGTATCTCATGAATAGTGATAGCTAGACTAGACATTTGAAATGTTTACAGTGATGTATGTCTGTTGTCGATTAATAATATTTATATTTAAGGGTAATAAGAGATATAACAAATGTATTTTTTTTTGTATATTTTTGAAGATAATGGTACGGAACAATTAGTACCTAAGTCCGACTCGCACTTAGCCGGTTTTGCTAAGTTTCATCGCTTCCAAAAGTCACTAACGAATCAATTGGTTAACAACTCTGATCGCTGAAATGCTATAGATTTTAAAATGCGGGGCACATTCATGAATGAAGTACTTTCCATTCGTGTTTTCATCTTCACATCAAGTATGAAACCGTTGCTGATTTTCTCAAACAAAATTAAATGTCTGGTGAAATTAATTGATTCTGATGAAAATCAAATTACATCTTTATAAGACCTCCTAGGTCATAAGATAACCCACGCTAATATTCCGCTTTCCGCTTCAACTAACAACCCTCCTTTACATACACCGCAGCGCCTTTGTTTCGCGAAACTAGCTTCCAGGGAAGGAGTAATCTCGACAATATTTCAAGATGATCTATAGAGTATATTAGCTGTATCCCAAGAGAAACTCCATTTTAATCTTTAAGGTTTAAAGATTCTAAAGTTAAACTGAGATATTGCTATTGAAATATGAAACGAATAAACTTCGGTTGCAGTCGCATATTGGTTTTTGTGAGTTAGGAATCGTATTTGATGTTCGATAGGGTTGTGCTTTTACGTTTTTGATTTTCTGGATGAATTCCGTACTGTATGGTTTTTAAAATTTTATCATTTCGAAATTGTATAATGTATAAGGAGCTTATGTCCTTTTCCAATGCGCCATTGAGTCCAAACTTCACCTCTTCTCAAATTTACTAAGTGTCTCAAATAATGTTGGTCACTGCGATTTTGGGTGACCGCCATAGACGGTTTTTTCTACGAAGTAATGTTAAGAGTAAGGGAAGAAGAAGAAAAGGAGTTTGGTCCTTGCTATCGGGCTTATTGATGACCGAAGTATATTAATCTTTATATATGTTTTATTTAGGTAATAAAAAAGCGAAATTAAATAATAATCAATAATTTAAACTTTTTATTCTCACTTATTTCCTCATTTATAATTTGTTACGTTTAGTTTAGTTTGAACGCATAAAAGTATCTAATTTCTTCAAGTGTACCTTAAAACGTCCGTAAATAAGTACATACGCGTTTTTAAAGCCTATTTTTAACTGAATAACTTTACTACCTCAACACTAGTCACATCGGCGCCACAAACCACTAAGCTACTGATTTCGTACAAAGGTCTTTGTGCATATCATCTACACTATAACATTGAAATAGGTCACTACAAATGCAAACTGATTGTACCAAAAGCAGTACAAAACGCTCATGCGCTCTATTTCCGCAAAATTGTAATACGTGAATGGCCGGATCGAAAATTCATAAATGGCGTATCGTTTGAAATGCATACCAAAATACAAATTTCATACTGACCACGCATTTTCCTCTTTCGTATCGAAATTCGAAATTTACGTTGCCAATGTGCCTGCTTACATTTCGCCACAGACTAAGTAACCAATAGACTCCTAATCGGACTTATGATTTACATACGATACTGTTTAGGTACTAGTATAAAATAATAATAACTCGTTCTACTTTATAACACCATACTAGCTGTTCTCTGTAGATGCATGAGCACACAATGGCGAACAAACACACAGAACCTGAACAGAAACTTAAATTCATCATTCATATCAGTCTGGCCGGGTATCAAACTCGAAATCTACTGCGTGTCAAACAGCTGACCACTTCGTCATACTATTGAATGATATATATGTCGGTAATATTTAAAGAGATGTCTAATAATCTCGATTTCAGAGGTTCAAGTTCTAATCCCTTATACGGAATTCCTTTTTTCGAAAGGAAACTAGATTGTTTTTTTTATGTTCAAAGAGATGTGTGTCATACAAGTTTAATAATAGCGTAATCGTAATATGTTCAAAAGTAATAGCCTTTTGCTGAATACGTTTTTGGTGCCATTTAAATATCAAGTGAGTCTCGTGACACTTAATAACGCAGCGATCAAAATGCCGGTCTGGTATGTATAGATTTCTTGGTTCAATCCCTGGCCACGTACACATGCAAATAACATATTTACCTGGTATGTGTACACCCAGAGTTTATAGCACCCACGATAGAACATCTTAAGCGGCTTTGAAGTAAAAAGTGTTAATCGTTTACCCCTAAACCGTTATTTAAGATAAAATCTCACTCAAAAGATGTATCTTTTTACAAGATACGAGACTAAGCGAAGCTGTTTAAGCTCCTTTCTTAACGTAGATAAGATCGCTCGCGTCCTCACACAACTTCTTTCATTCAGTAAGTCAAAGGCTGTACTCGTGGCTTAACACTTGACATCAGAAGGATACCGCTTTTAATAAATTTATGAACGCAGTTTTATTTTAAAGATTGCGAAGGTTCTAGTTCAACTGATTTATAAAGACAGGGAAGTAATGGGTATTTAGTGCCTATGGCTTGTAATGCTTACTTCTTATTTACTTCCTGCTGCGCTAATTATGCTTTGACATCGCTCTTTTGTTTAGACTAAAGTAGCAAATGAACATGCAGTTTATCTGACGGTAAGTTAAACACTACCGCCCATGGACATTTGTTAGCAACTTTATGTAGTACAGGTGTTCTGTCTGAAGTCAATCACAGATGCGTTGCTACTCCCTAGGACTAACTTGGTCGCCTCACATATAAGTGTGCCGGCAACCACACCCTTCCACCGAAGCGCAAAAACTGATTCACGCTAGAAATAGGTATAGCAGTGACAAGCTGTTTTCTAGCCCATGATTTTAAGATCTTTTTCTACATAATCCTTCCCAGGCTTCCTGGATATTCCTCTGGGTCTTTTCTTCTGCAGGGTCCAGTCATTGATGGTTTTTACTGTTCTATCCCTGTATATTATCTCTATATGTCCCGCCCATTATTTCTTCGTAGTTGAGAAACATATTGCGGTTTTATTTCTTTTATCTATCTAGGCTCCAATACAGCACAATTTGTTAATAGACAAACAGTGTACCAAAAGCTCGATCCGGTATAAAAAAAGCCAATTTAGGTAGAACGTCCGAGTCTTCATAGGCGCATTTAAATCGCGCAAAGCAGACATGCAAACTACGGGTGTACGCGAGTCTGGTTTCAAAGAGCCCAAACCGTTATTTTAACGCCTTGTGCTATAATTGTATAATAAGTTTGATCACAATAAATTATTATATCTGGCAATGTTAAATCAAAGTATGATCTACCTAACATGTATCAATCATTACTATGAAGTTGAGAAAAATAATGCATTAACATTAATTTGTTTTATCCATCTACAATTCCATAATGATTATTTTTTATAGATAAAGCAACAAAAGCAAAACCTGCGTTCTGTATTAAAAAAGCAAAATTTTCCAAACACGTCCTTAACGTAGATAAGATCGCCCGAGTCTTCACGGGAGCTATTAACTCGTGCAAAGCAGACATGCAAACTATGCATGTGCGCGAGTCTGCTTTCATACGTTCAAAGGCGGTGCTTCAACGTCAAGAGCGTATCTCTTGCATATGTGCCGTTACGATAGGATTATAGAGCTTACAAAATATTCTTTTATGTTTCGTTTTTATTGATTTAGGATAACATGGATCTAATAAATAATCCTAATATTCTAACAAAATTCAATATCTACATAACAAAAAATATCCGGAAAGTACATCGGATATTTAAACGTATAAACCGGATATCAATCGCTATAAATGAATACTGTGTAAGAGCACTAAAAACGGGTACAATTAAACCGGACAATGGAAGTCTCGAAGTAATACGTTACGAATGGGTCTAAAATTACATCCCCTACAACCATTACAATGGTCTAGGGCTGTAGCCGTATTGCCCATTACTTTGGAGTAGTTGAATAAGGTTCATTGATT
Source organism: Cecropterus toxeus (assembly GCA_018249875.1). NCBI lineage: Eukaryota > Metazoa > Arthropoda > Insecta > Lepidoptera > Hesperiidae > Cecropterus > Cecropterus toxeus. The sequence continues at coordinate 12,342 of DWNE01002202.1, read as the reverse complement.
GTACCCTTCACGCTTTTCACAAAAACTGAAAAAAATATGGCAATGGCCTTTTTATTTTCAGGTTATCCACTGAAAATTATATTTCTTTATCAGCCTGAAGTACCAAACAAGCATGCAGTCCACGTGATGGTAAGTGGTGTCTGCCGCCTATGAACATCTGTAAGCAACATCATATAGAACAGCGGTTCTAACTGAAGTTGACCACCGACGCGTTGCTACTCCCTAGGACTATGATAGTTGCCTCGGTCGCGGTCGCCAAACGCGAGAATTGCTTTATGCTTCAATTAGGTGTGGCAGTGGTACTTCCTTGGTTGAATAACATTAGTTCGAATAGTACTTGGTAAAATATATGCAAGACTTTTTAAACAAAAGTTGATCTTATATATAAAATTTAACACCCGGTATACTAAAATTATCCGGACACCAAAATCGGCCGCTATAAATTACTAACACCGCACTAAAAATCGGGTACAATTAAACCGGGCAACGGAGGTCCCGGAGTAATACGTTACGAATGGCCCTAAAATTACAACATCCCGTATTACCATTACAAAGGTAAGGCCGTGGCCCTATCGTCCATTACTTAGTGGCAGGTTAATAAGGTTCTTTGTTGGCACCCTCGACGCTTTCACAATTTCTCCGTGAATGCAGCTTATCTCTCGGCTTGTTTGCTCGCGTCCCAGTAAAAGAAGCAAGATGCACGCCAATTTTTGCAGCGTTAGTTGGTAATTATGGACGCAACGCGAGATACCGTCAGTACTTTGAGATAAAGGAAGTCTTTTGATGTAAAAATTATTTTACTAACAGCAAGGGGCTTTATGATGTAAATAAAAGCGTAGCCCGTTGACACAGCCCGATAATAACTTATCAAGATGCTCTCGTCGCTCAAATCCGGGTGAGCTAGGAGCCCACTTCAGGGCGAAATGGAAAATTAATGGCGCAGAAGTAAAAGTCTTGGATCAACGCGAGATAATAGACTGGGAAATTCGAAATTGATATTAATAGATATATAAAGCGTGGGAATTGAGTCTGTAAAGACCAGTGATGGGCAAGATGTAATCAAATAAATAATTAGGGATTAAGATAACATTTTGTAATCTGTAATCATGACCAACGTTGAAGGAAAATATCAAGAAGAAACCTACTCGCCTGAAAGTTACTAAGAAAAAGGTTCTCAAGGGGTGTAAAATGTATCAATTCGCAGATAGTCAGTCGGTGGATTATGTCCTATACTTCGAAAGAGACCCGGGCCCAGCAGTAAAAAACAAACAATGGGTTGACAATGATGATCCAGCTAGCCAGATTTATAGCTATTCCGAATTTTACCCTGATGTAAATTATTTGCAAATCCTTTACTCGCCTCATATGACATTCATGGGATCGGCCAAATCAAAAACACAGCACAATATAAATCTTAACCAATTATTGTATATGATTAACATATTTTTCGTTTATAATCAGTATTTAGCGTATTACCCTTTGTGTGCAAATAATATTTTAAATTAGAACGTAGATCAAACCAATTTGTAGTTCAAACGCTGCTAATCGGAGAACACGATCTTTTGATTAAAGCTTGGGTTAAATTTATAATAAACTCCTGCAATCATTAAATTTCTAAAACCGCTTTCCAATATTGTTCATGACTAATCCAGTTTCATCTCGCTACTGAATATGGAGCTTTGAATAAAAAGGGCTGATGAACATCATAACAGGTATCCCAATGTCTTCCTTAATCCTAAAGTTCCTTAATCATGATAGTAATTTTATTTAAAAAAGCTTTTAAGGAATATGTAGTAATACTATTTGATTTTTCGTATTCTGCTCAGAATACCCTATAATTTGATTTCTATATCATGGAAAAGGGAGAATAAATACTTGATCCGCTATAGGGAGCATCCGAGCATCTACATTGAAAATGACGTTAATAAACTAATCGCGCACGATAGTGTATGATTATTTAAGATGATAATCGTAACCAAACGTATATGCAAAGTATCTCCCTAATCTGTTCGTGTTCGGGTTAACTATTTTTAAATTAAGGTTTACGATTCGATGTTTATATAAATCAATATTCATACAAATACATACATATCAAAACAAACAAAGCATAAATAAAACCTTATATAAACAAGAGGTAGGCAAAAAGGCTTTGGACAAACCCCTCAAAATGGTAGTGATATCCATATCCCTGAATATTTACTACTTTCTCTCTATATACTTGCTTTCAGTATTCCTAAGCATATATATCTAATTTACCGTTCCATATTCCGATAGTTTACTCAAAATTGAATTCGTGATCCGAACGCAGGGTCACTGGCCGTTCCTATGAACGTTATTAAACTTAAATAACAACGTCAATTCATGCAGAAATTTCCTATTACGGGGGGGTAGAAGGAAATTCTCTTATCACGAGAGATTATTGGGCCGGGATTAATATCTATCGGTGGCGCCTTCAGTGCTCTAGATAGGATTTTTACCCGATAAATCCTTTGTGGTCTGTGCCATCTTGTTTGTTAGCAAGAAGATTGGTACCGAACGAAAGAAAGTATACATAGATTAGGGTTGTAACTGAAAATTTCTGAACGCACGCAAAAGTCTAATACGGGTCTTGGACTAGTTTTATAGTAATAATATTTGACGACCCGCGTGGCCGAGTGGTCACCATACCGGTCTGACGCATAGTGGGTCCCGGGTTCGATTCCCGGCCATACAGAAATATGAATGATGAATTTCGATTTCTGTTCTGGATCAGGGTGTTTGTGTATTCGTCTTTGTGCGTCCATGGCACCCACGACAAAGGAGAACATCCTAGTGTGGGACTATGAGTGTAGAAAGGGTGTCAAAAAAAAGTAATCACGATAAAATTGGTGGAATGTTTGGCAAGATGGAGATATTGTGTCACATGAAGGTTTATTAAATTTGCTAGACAGACACATACATGTATTTTAGTCTTGAGCGATTTTTGGAAGTTTCTAGGGGAAAATCAGTCCTTGCAATATTTACTATAAGTTGTAAGGATAAATCTTATATAATGGTCACAAATATTTAACACATAATATATGGTTCTAATATTGTCAGATGTGGCAATCGAGAACGTAGTGCACGGTAAGTGGCCATTGCCACTTATGAACATCTATTATCAAGCCCAGAAATACTGGCCATAGATGCTTTTTTTACCTGTGAGAGCCAAGTTGGAGCACTCCGGATAAATATAGAATAGCATTATGATTAATATAAAAGGGTATAGATTAACATTATGCTATATTAGCAGAAAGAATAGCATCGTCTGCTAGTAGTGTTATACAGGTAAAAATTTGTGAATATGTATGTTTGTTGCTCTTTCACGTAACAACTACTGAGCCGATTTGACTGAAATTTGGCTCACATATTTTTCATGAATTGAACATTTTTTTAACGAAAAATAGAAACCGACTTCAATGTTACCAAAAGCAAAAAATAATAATTGAAATACCTACATGTTAGTTTCTTACATACGCAGTACATAATGCATAATCCCGAAGTCGGCGCTCAACTTATTTTGTTAGATTGCAACGACAAATCTACATCCTACAAGTATATGAGCGCCGACTAATAATAAATATATTAAAAATCACATATCACGAGTACTCGTTACAAATTACAATAGATAAATAAGATATCATCACATCGTTAGCGTATCCAATAGTTCAACGAAACAATAACACTTATTTGAGGAACAAAATTATCGCTCATTCATATTCATAAGACTTGAATGTAGTGCTTCAGGCGTTTCGACGAGGCCCAACGATACGTTTCGTGTTTTGGCGAGAACTCATTAAAATTCCACGTTTCATAATAAAACGTTAAGGATTTTTGTCATGTATGAGAAGATGTCGTGCGGTGGCTGTTCATTATTTAAATTAGAATTTGAATGTGTTTGCCGGATCAAAAGGGGTTTGTCGTATTATGTTATATGTTAAGTGGATTTATTAACACACAGATATATAAAATAGCTTTATTTACACGCAACTTTTAGGTTCTTTGTTAACCTATTAGGATATAAAAGATGATTATAAAAATAAATGCTAATGAAAAATTGAAATTGTACATATGTTATGTAGTACTTAGTTTTTATATATGTTTTATAAATGTTCTTACTAAACGTACGAGTATCTTTCTGTAAATCCCTGCAAAGTTACCAGTAGGTTTTAGACGTCCCTTTTAAGAAACATTTCAACTAAATTATTATTTAACAAAAATGTTAACATATATATCATAATAAAATTTCGTATGATTCCGTCCATCTTAAAGACGTGCATAAGCTGTCGTTTTTCGAAATATAATTCGAAAATTCCAGCTGATGTGTGCAAAGGGTTTATTCAAAGTCCTTGTGTTGTTCGAAATAAGCAAATTAGCATTTAGATTGCTTCTGGTTGTGAGACACATGGTTTGACAATTCAAATAATTTGCGAAGCTTGATCAAATATTTAACGACTGCAGTTTGTAGAAATGGAACTAAGATTTAATTGCGAGATGGAAGCATTCTCGTTATCGAGATGGTTTACCTGCTTGAATCTTTGGTATTATAATAATACGTGCAGAATGAGTTGAATTATAAATATTCAATCAGTTTTATATGAGGCGACCATCTCAATCCTCAATTTATCATATTTATTATTTCATCGAATGTATTTTTTTACTTTATTATAATTATCTTCTACTCATTTTATCTCTTTATTCCTCGTCCCTTGTCTTATTGTGGTAAAAATCAATTAGTTCAATAGGATAAAATGTTACTTTAAATATCATAAAACTCATAATTTGATACAGTGTCTACTTTAAATAAGGGCTAGCTGAGTTCAAAAATGTAGCTCACAAATAAATGCAAACATAAAAATTATTTAAAACTCCATTTCCGTTCAAAACAGAATTTCAAATATTTTAAAAACAATTGACAAAAATAGACAAATATTTCAGTGTTGCAGCTCCAAATAGAATAGAACGAAATTCAATTTCATGTAGGTAAAAGTCTTATTCTCGAGTCAATGGATCTCGAAGTATGTGTTCAAAATCCTTGTCGAGTTTGACGTAGAAATATTAGCATTTAGATTAAGTCTCTGTTGGTGAGACACATAGCGTTCACAGTGGACCAATTTTTCACAACCATTTTGGGAAGGATCTTCAAATCGTTTTTCTTACTTCGCAACTGAATATGTGTGCCGCGTATAAATGCGAAAAACGTGAAAGTCTCTAATATTTTGCCATTTAAAGATTTATTGAGTTATAAGAGATTTTAAAACACAATTAAAGCTCTAGAAGCTAAACTAGAAGTATAGGTATGAACAGAAGATGGACAGTAAAGTTAGGACAGTAGTAGTAAAGATGTTGAACAAGAATAGAAAATTTTATCTTTCTTCTCTGATTCTTGTCACTGTCGTCACAACATCACTAGCAAGCAAAACAGTATTGACTCAAAAAATATAGATAGAAATCAAACCTCAAAGCATAATGACCATAGGAGTAAACCATTCTGTCGCTGTAAGACAGTATAACCTTTCCATGATACAATCATAGTTTTGAGGAACCAAGACTGTTATGATTAAAAAATGACAAATGTAATAATCTATTGCTGGAAAACTGTACAGATTTTCTACGTCACACTAATCATACCCCTTCACAAGGATCTATTGGTTGATCTCTGAATAACTACATAGAAAGACACTGCCATCATATTTTGGATTTAATCTCTCCGAACGACCTAAGGCCAGTGAACATTTTCATTTTAGACCAAAGCGTGCAGCGAGGGACATAGTAACGCCAAATTCAATCTTAGGCCACTAACGTCTTCTACCCGAGTCAATGGCTGAGTGTGCGCTCAAAATCCTTGTCGCTAGAGATTATTAGCATTTAAATTATGTTGGAGACACACGGGTAGGGGTTGCTTTGCATGATTTGTGTGTTGTTTGCGGACGTGAATTTTACGGTCCTAATTGAGTTGCATACTTTATTCTCATTGGAGTCCTGTTTGGTAAATAATGTGCTGTATTTACAATATCTGGTGATTCAAACTGTCATGTAATATGCTGATTGATTGCTTATTTATTTTAATTGGTTGTCGCGTTTGTTTATTAATGTTGGACGTTTATATCGCCAATGTGTTGATATTGCTGTTAATATGTAAAAAAGTGGAGGAGCCTGCAGTTTTTTTGATGTTCAAGTTTGAGGGTGAAAAACCGGCAGAATGGCACCAATGTCACACTGCCGCCTCTTTTTCTACCTTATAGAAGCAGGGGCTGCAATATTCTGATTAAATGTTATAAGATGCAACACTGAAATGATTAGTCGTATGACTAAATTCTAACTTAGTCCTCATCGGTAACAACGTTTTGATAGGCCCTAAATAAAAGTAGTTTTTGCAGTATTTTTAATAAATAAAGTCAAAAATGTGTCGTGATTTTATACTCATTGGCAAAACACAAAGACGTTAACACCATAAACATCATACATTTATTTTCATAATGCAGATACATCCAGCTCTTAAAACATTGTAAAAATAATGTGCTTTCAAAGTGACATCGTATTTGCAGGCGAAGGAAACTTGTTGGTTATGCACGTCAGTGGCAAATTAGTTTGTCCCATCACATCCAATGATGACGCTTGCCACCACAATATGACACACGCTACCCTCCCGCATATTAAAATGCAAATCGAAGGCGGCGGCGTAATTTTTTCGACGAATCGATCCGTCGAGCGTAATCGACACGGGCATAGTCACGTTTGTAATATTTTCGTCGGCCGCCGTAAAGACTACTTATTCCAATATGTGCGACGTAAATTCGTCGGCGCGAGCAATAAAATTCTTAATCGAAAATTAATGATGCTGAGTGCGGTCGGTCGGTGTTGAGATGAGTCGTTGTTTCGGTAATTTTGTGGAGTCGGCTTTCGTTGTATCTTTACGTTCATTAATTGCCTTCATAAGTTCGCCGTCGGTCGTTTTATCGCCGACGCAGCCGCTTCTCGCTTATGCAAATGATACACGCCACGTGCTAGTAACGATGTCATTACAATTTAAGAAGTAAAACAATAACTGAAAGGATGATCTCTCGGACGTGAGTGGATTGTTATTTACGATGAATAATCGACGTTAGGTATGTGATTTTGATATTATGTATTGATAATTGATAAATGATATGACGACTATGCCGGTCTAATACGCAGTGGGTTTTGAGTTCGATCCCCGGCCAAACGGAAATGAGAATGATGAGTTTAGATTTCTGTTCTGGGTCTGGGTGTTTGTATATTCGTCTTTGTGTGTTCATGGCACCCATGACACAGGTTAAAATCCTATTGTGGGGCTATGAGTGTAGAAAGCGTTTATTTATCTGTGTAGGTACAGACAAGTACCATAGGTGCTGTATTATTTTACCAGGTGGTAGAACCAATGTAGTTTGACCGGGGAAGTACCACCGCAAGCAATATATGTGATATTGCTAGCGTGAAGCTGTTCTTTCCTTTCGGTGGAAGGGTGTGGTTGCCGGCTCGCTTATATATGAGGCAACCATCTTAGTCCTCGGGAGTAGCAAAGAATCCGTGATCGACTTCAGATAGAACTCATGTTCTATATGACTTATGCTCGTTTGGAACTTCATTCTTATAAAAATTTTGGTTGTAAGATAATAATTACTTTATTTTTCAGCCCTTAGTCATGAATCTAACAATAATATTACTCCTAATAACATTGATGTAGGTTGTTTTAAAATTTGTATTAGTCAATTATTGTTCGTAATCTCAACTCCAAAATACACAATATTATACCATTAGACAGACAGACAAAATTTAATCACTAGTATCTTAGTTAATACATTTTTAATATATTTTCTAATGTCCTTGTCAGACTTTTCCTTTTTTTATTATACACAACTTCATCTTTGATGTAGGTACCCACGTAAGGTTTTGTAAAATGAAATTAGCAATAATAAACGACTAAAACAATCTGACGGCATAATAAAAATAAAAGATACATTCCGAATGCCACGAACATACGTGATGTTGTACGAACTAAAGATCTCATTTTAATAAAACCGCGTACATAATTATGCAGGGTTGGACCCTGCGCGGGTGCGACTTTCGGTCGCATTTTATGTTAATGTGCACCCGCCCTTATGCTAATGACGAAATATGAGAGTATTCATACGGAACCACTATTTAACCCTCGTTTGTATTGAAGTAGCAAACGGGCATGTAGGAATTCATCATGCTTCATGTTTAGTGTAGAAGGTATGTTTAGTACCTTCTACTCGGAAGAATCTACTGTATACATTCTATGCAAAAGTAACACGCTTGTGCTCTTCATTGTTCACAAGTGGTTTAGCAGTAATATCAAAATTTTGTTAGATCTCTTGCATGTAACGTTATATGTAATATCTCAAATTTATTTAAGTAAATTAAATAGTCTGGAACATTTGAGTGCCGTATAAATAACGGTCATTTGCATCATAGCAACATAAACTCGATGTACACATCTCCACCGTGAAATAAAACAAAGTGCAAATAAAATGACATGTGAATCAAATCATTTAACAAAAAAAGTGTGTATAATGCACACGCCGCAGAAGTAAATAGTTAATAATCGCTTTCTACACTCATAGCCCCACAGTAGGATTTTCTCCTGTTTCGTGGGTGACATGGATAAATACGAATATACAAACACCCAGACCCAGAACAGAAATCCAAACTCATCATTCACATTTCTGTCTGGCCGGGGATCGAACCCGGGACCTATTGCGTGTTAGACCGATATGAAGACCGCTCCGCCACGCGGGTCGTCATAAGTAGGCACAGTATTTCTTTTCTACGATTTTTAGGCAAGTACGACATTTTTACTGGCTGAGCGATATGTCGTTTTCAATACAGCTAATGCCATGTCATATTTCACGCTCTACAGAACCGTATCGACAAAATCAATTTTGTGTGACATCATTACATATTAATTCATATGTGTGACAATGTAATTAATAGGCCTGTTCAGTACCCTCTTACTTGGGGTATCAGTGTCGGCGAATGAAGAAACCAATATTTAGAAAGGGAAAGGTATTAGTGTCGGCCCAGTAAAGTATAAATCCCTCACTAGATTTATAAGTTTCTTGTAACGTTTCGGGTTCTACCCTACGTACTACGTACGAAATATACTTGGCCTAATAAATCGGATAGGTTTTGAAACGTTTGAAAAATGAGAACAATGTGAATACAACATACTAATTAATACTTTAGTGCAGTGATAGCCTAATGGTCGAAACTCGGCCTTTCAATTGAGGGTCCGAATCCCAGGCACGCACCACTGATTTTCATAAAATTATGTGCGTATTAGAATTTAATTATCATTCCTTTACGGTGAAGGAAAACATCGTGAGGAAACCTGCTCATCTGAGAGTTCTCTTAAAAACAAAGAGTTCTCAAAGGTGAGTGAACTCTATCAATTTGCAGTTGGACAGCGCGGTGGACTATGGCCTAAAACTTTCATTCTGACCTGTCCCCAGCAGTGGGACAATGGGTTGACGATGCTTAATTCACTTTTAACTTTGTCTACAGGAAACAGGACACAAATAATGAAGAAGATAGGTGTGGTCAAATGGCCTTTACGGAAGATATGTCAACGACACATAGCTACTACAGCCTACTGCCATGCCGCTGACACGGGAGAAATCGGTACGTCCATCATTAGTTTTTACCCGATTGCGTCAGAAGAAAGGTAATGTTTCTCTAGCGTACGTATGTATGTATGCATGTATGTAGGTATATATTGATGTATATATGCTTAGATTTGTGTTCTCTGTCTGGGTGTTTGCGTGTACGTCTTTGTGTGTCCATGGCACCCACGACACAGGAAAAGGTCTCAGAGCGAGGCTATGAGTGTAGAAACTGTTTATATTTATGTTTATGTTTATGAATGTATGTTTGTATGTCCTTTTCTTTACCACGCGCTACAGCCTTAACGGCTTGACGGATTAAGAACTATGATATATCATTAGAATCGTCTCAATTTGCTTAGTAACATAACCTAAAATATAATTTATAAAAATGTCGCCTGAAATAGAGGAAAAAGGGGGTGAGGGAGGATTTTTTTTGCTGTTTCGACAATATGGGTATCAAATGAAAGCTAGTTTATGTTATCAAAACAAATGAGTTTGATGTCCACCTGATGGTAAATAGCTACTACTCAATTCAGTTCTTTTAAATATCAAAATAACAAAAAGATTAATTTTCACCTGATGGTAAATGGCTACTGCCGTTTATGGACCACAATCGTCAATAAAATTAGTCTTACAAACATACATACATTATGTTACGGTATTAAAAAAAGAGTTTAGGCTCACGCTATATGGAATATTAGAGGTTAGTTATATATTCGACAATAAACAATCATACAAATTAAACTTAATTAACAGCAATACTTCATCTTATTTATTGTAAGGTTGTATTTCACCAAAAACATAATCTATTTCACTTTACTTTAGCTTGTAAAAGTTATCTTATAACGGAATCACGAAATTGTTTCTATTTTATTATCGCCAATAGAAAGTACACGGAACTATTAAAAGTATACAGCAAAGGAAAAGGAAAAAATCGTGCCTTTCCAGTTATAGGCAACCACAAATTACACTAAATTAGTCAAAACATTTGTGAAAAACGTTTCGAATGCGATTTTAGATACAGTTTTTTCACGACTTGGCAACAAAAACTGGCCGTTTCGCGTTTGATTCCATCAGGAAGATATAAAGTTGATAAACTGGTTATGTAGGTGCCTCTTTAGCCAACTCCAATTCGGGTCCAAGACCTCAGTCATGAATAAATTAAATCTATACATATATTAGAAATGAAAGCTTCGCGTGTTAGGATGTTGCATATATTTGCAAATAATTGACTGGAGCACTGTTATAGTAAAGGTTTTTAAAAACGTAATATATGTATTAATATATTACGTTTTTAAAAATGTTTTAATATGTTCTAGATTGTCGTTTCTCTGTTTGTCTGTGTGTACGAAATTGCAACAAACGAATACTATTGAATTTAATGTACAGGTTTCAAAATATATAGCTTCATATAGTAAATATGATTAGTTCTGAAAAATCATCTATTTTTAAAGCGGAATCGCGAATCACAGCTAGTGTTCAGTATAGCTTCGACAGCAAAAGAAATAAAATAACTCCTACGTTAATGATAATTAAATTAATAATTACAATATGTAACAAATTTTATAAATTTCCGTTATAAAATATATTCTGCCATATGAAGCGTAACCCACAAATATTTACATTTTTTATAGTATAACAAAATTCTATCATCATGTAACTCAGACGGGATTCCATGTATCCTAAGTGTTCTGGATTTTTCCGGGACTAGAATAGGCCTAAGGCCTAGGTATCCCTTGCCTATCTTAAGAGGCGACTAAAAAAGAGCTTCCGGGGTTGCAGGCGGTAAGAGTGGGAGCTCGAGACGTTCAGCCAAGCGACCCCGGGAAAGACGGCAGCATGTCGTCGTAAACACCTGAAGACTGAAGAAGGCACAGTGAGCGCTAATGCATATCGAGAAAGAGCCTCAAAGGGGCATTGCGTTCGAATGACTCCGGTTGTGTTTCGTTGGAGATCCTGGAGTCCTCCACGCAACGCTGACGGTGGCCACCGGGGCGATTTTAGTGTAGTAAAAATGCACATACCCCGGCGTTGCTCCCACAGCGTCGGGTACTTTTTGAAGGTTTGCCCTTCGTTACAAAAAAAAGAGAAGATGTTCTGTATTCACTGAGATGAGAATACAGCCACACCTGGAAGAGAAATGTTATTTCATTATTTATATCTCTGCCAAGGCGCGAATTGAGCCGGAACTTTAGGTGGCACACCCAAAGTTTAGATATTAAAGAATTCAATTTTAAATAGGTAAATTCACATCTTCATTACGTTAATTTTAGGCAGCGATGAACACGTGTAAAAAGGAATTTTAAGAATTATGTCCAATATTTGCGGTAAAGATTAGGTAAACCAGTTTGATCGTTTTGTGTAATATTTACACGTGTGACGTAATCCACACTTCTTTGTCGATGACAAATATGAACTGACAAATATAATTTTTATGTAAATGTTTGTTTCTGTTTTATTTTCATATTCAATTGAAATTAAATCACTTTGATTATGCCGTATTATATCATCTTGTCATTTATCGAATTTGTCAAATATAAAGTACTTATTATTTAATGCCTTTGTATCCTGAGAAGATGAATCTTGTAGGTGGTAGAACCAATGTATGTAGTTCGACGGGGGAAGTACCCCCGCCACACCTATTTCTAGCGTGAAGCAGTCCTTGCGTTTCGGT
>DWNE01002201.1:0-19513 GCA_018249875.1 Cecropterus toxeus | reverse complement strand
AAGAAAAAATAAAAATGGCGGGAACTAGTTTTTTTTTATTTATTGCATCTTCAGAATGTCAACATTTAATGGTATTAAAACTAGCCAGTTACACTCAGTAGAGCCAAAGAGGTTTGATTACTAATAATACGTTCAAAATACGAAAATACTTTTGCCCCGACCTATTATGTAAAACTAGTGAGATTGTTAAAAATATTAAACAAAAAACATGACTGCTTACAAGGATTTTTTCCCAATGTCATGATTAACTTATTGTTTTATACGAGACTTTGTCAAAATAGTCAAGTAAAAGTATTGTAATATGTAATTTTTAGGATGGTTTCTTTACTAGTTTTTATTTGATACCCATTTTGTAATATGTCATAAAGAAATGGACATACATATATGTATATAAACATACATACGCTAAAACAAAGTTAACATCCTTTTGACGCAGTTGAGTAAAAATTAAGTTGGTACGGTTTTATTCCTATTTAATTAAGATTACCTTATACAGCGATTTTCATTCTCTTATTAATATTTTAAATACTCTGTCTTTATCCCTTTTGTATCCTTGTTGTACATATACCCTTAACTTATGCTCATTTCATCTTTTCCGAATGCATCTTAAGCCTTTCTTTCTCCTTCTGCTATTAATTCGTTGCTATTAATTTATTCATTAGTTCATTCTTGTTACCTACTCTTATAATTTAATTATTGCACCTCACTTATTTTTTCATCTTTATGTTTCACGCTAAATCCTTATCGTAAGGTTGTCTGGAAGAAATTTCTGTCTAGCGATAAGGCCGCCTTTTCTATTGTTATCTAAATGTGTCTGTTTCTTGTTATATACTTTCTGGGTACAATAAAGAGGATTATTATTATTTTATATATTTTAATATGTTATAGGAGTAATACTAACGTTACCCAGAGGTTGTAGGTCAGACTTCGCAACCTACGTGCCTGTCATCGATATGACGAGATAACGCGGCCGTCCTCCTCGTATGTGTTCTCCGTGTTAAGAGGGTAAACCGATATTAGTATTTTTACATTTTCTAAATGTTATCTATAATTAAGGTTTATTTCTAGACATTATATTGAAAATATATTATAGGCTGATAAATAAATTCTGAAGATTAGCATTGCCATTTTCCAAGTTAAAAAAAGAACAATTACGTTTAAAAAACTCTTTAAAAAGGAGTAGAGAAAGTAAAAAACTTGTTGTACCCTTGTCGTGTTGCTTAAATTAGACATATGCTATACTCTATCCTCTCTATAATCTTTCTATCCTGCTCTACGGTAAGAAGAACCAGTCTTAAATACGAAATAAAAAAACGTTCTCGGGGTTTTGGTCATCGACTTTGGAGTTACTGGACAGAATGCAATTTTAATGGGCTCTATTCCTATTGGCCTAGGTTTTTTTTATTGAAATAATAAAAACCAATAAAGATAATACCGTCTGTTGTACCTTAAGTTATATATATCTTGTTATATATATATACATATATCTTTTTTGTTATTATATATTTGTTTTTGGTGTACAATAAAGGTGTTTTGTATAGCATTGTAAAAACGTTTTTAAAGAACAGTATTAGGTTCTAAGAAACAAATCGTCCGTGGAAGCCCATTTCGAAGATATGATATCATATATATCGCCTTGAAGATTTTTGACTTATCTTCCTTAATAACTGTTTTAGTACCGTCCGATAAAATTAATTATAACTGTAGTTGCAATATAAAATGTCGTTGAGCTGATAAATGTCAGGTAAGTGGGTCAGGCGAGGTGTAAACGGGACGAGCAGTTAAACAGCTTTATTAGTTCAGTAAACAGTGAAATTTTATATTCCTTGACATTTAGACAGTTTATAGCGAACCTCCAATTGGTTCCTTTAATTGTATTTTTGATGTCATAAAGATACCGTCATATATTTCTAGCGAGAAGTTTTTGCGTTTCGGTGGAAGGATAAGGGCATCCTGCCACCCTGTTTAATTTGAAATTAATTACAGTTGCCCATATAAAGCAGAGACTATCAGATGCACTACATTCATATACCTAATATCTACTCAATTACCATTTTTTCTTGTCAAGAGGGGGAAACCTTAAAAAGGTACCTGACGCCGTGGGTGCAACGCTGGGTTATGTGGAATTTTTACCGCACAGTGATCGTCCTGCGCGCGCGTTGAAGACCCCTGGATCTCCAACGGAACACAACCGGAGTCCTCCGAGTGCGATACCCCTTTGGGGCTGTTTCCCAGTAAGCATTTACGCTCACCATCCCTTCAGGTGTTTACGTTCTTCCCGGGGTCATTCGGCTGGGCGGCTCGAGCTCCCACTCTTACCACCCGCAACCCTGGATGCCTCCTTTTAGTCGCCTCTAACGAAAGGCAGGAAATACTGTAGTCCTATTCTGTTCCCGGAACTACATGGACAATGCTCATTTATCTACTGTTGCAATCTCATATAAAAAAAGAAAAAATATATATCACATGCTCCCTTAAATTATTCCAGCTTAAACACGGCGACGTTATTCAGCAAAATATTACTGAGTTTCAATGCAAATTTGTGTCGCTTCTAATAAATCAGAAGGTACGGCTAAACTTTTACTTGCTCGGAATGTAAACTTGCTTATCAAATTCATTATGCGGTAATGCATTGTAGCGTAGGAGCATACTTTTAGTTTAATTTGATCGCGATTACTATACCTTAGAATGTTATGCTATATAATTGGGATATACATATATCTACAGTGTGTTTACTAAAGTTTTATTTACAAGTTTGCAACAAACGAGTATGCAAGAAGTCACAGTTTCGTCGGGCCCGGCACAGTATCACCATATTGTCTATGAACGCATCCCTGTCTGTCAGTGTCAGTAACGACATAGAGTTCTCCGTGTGTAATTGAGCCTTTATGATTGAGTTATCAGAACAAACAATTTCAGTCTTCTTGTTTTTTTTCGTACTTTTTTTATTTAGTTTTGACGTTTCATTTAGTTTGAAGATTGTGTATTATGAGACACATTTCACTCGAGCGAAGCCAGGTTTCATCTAGTAGATAGTTGTATTATCCTTTCCACTTATTAGAATTAATAAGAAGTTCTTGATAGTTCAAATTATTAGCTAAAAGCAATATTGTTCCTGGTACAATCCTACGCTCCCTCAAGTTTAGGATATGGCAATATTGCTTTTATATGCTTAGGTAAAGTAAAATGCCGAGTCGAAACGTGGTCCTTTACTGTATGTCTCATTCAACATGTCAGGATCGCTGAGGGTGCTATGCATTCACAATGATGAAATCCGTAGACGAACTAAGCTCACCGACAAAGCTCTCAAAATTAGTAAGCCGAAGTGGCAGTGGGCCGGTGACAACGCTTAAAGGACCATAACCGACGGGGAAGAAAGAACTGAAGAAGACAGCGGGAAACCGTTGAATTCAGAAGGCACAGGACTGGTAGGAGTGGCACCGTTTAGGGGAGGCCTATGTCCAGCAGTGAACCTCAAAAGGCTAATGGCTGGATGGATAGTAAAATATCGCCATAAAGTTGAAGTCAGAACTTACCTGACCCTTATATCTGTAGTAAACGTAATAAGTATTAAATGGATTTTATTTTTATTTTGTACCCGAACAATAACCTACCCTAAATTTTTATTGGTAAAAAATATATTGCGTCATATGATAATATAAATGGACTGTTTTTCTCTTATAATCGTACAAATCACTCGTATGCTTTTTATAGCTAGTTATGTTCGATAGAGCTTCAATTTTGGGATTGGACTTTCATTATCTTTTTGAAAAATTGTTAGTGATTTTATTTGTGATTTGATTTACATCACTTTACAAGTCTAATTTCGGACTCTTCACAGCAACGAATACAGTAGCTCTACTTTATTATAAGCCAGAGAGAGTCAGTTGAACAAAAATGATCTACAAAAAAAATTCGTCACGGGACGCCTTGCAGATGTAAAACATCGTGTTCGTGTAAGTACTTAATATGCATAAAATACGTACAAGATGCAACAGGAACTTAATATATAGCATAATGAAAATAACGTCATTAACGAATTGAACCCCGCATTAAGTCGGATTAACACCGCAGCCCGCTCAATTCGTTCAATACTTAATAGATCCGAAAACGTGTAACAGATGGTGCTGAAATCAATAAAGGCAACCATCGCTATGCCAACATACAGGTTTATCTGCGCCTATAGATGTTTCGCATGAAAGAGTTGTACCATTTTTAATTTATTTAGTCTAGACAGACTTTATGTCTCTGGACCCTTATTTTAAGTTTAAGTGGTGGACCCACTGTCCCTCTGTCATTTGACTCCGGAGTCACCAGCACTACATCTGGCTAATAACAGCAGGGGTGAGCGCTGATGTGTTCCAAACTGAAGGGTGTAAAAAGGTATACGAAATAAATAAGGTGTAAGAAACACATACTACCTGACGCCATCCAAGTAGTTCTAGTTTTGACTAGAGATGTGAAAAATTAATCGATTATTTAATAAACTTTAACTTATTTAATAAACTTTTTGACTAACATTTGTAGGACTAATCTTATGTTTGGTTGATACGTCCTTTGGCGCCAGTGGCCACGTTCCACTAGGTGGATTACATGTTAGTTTGCTATTCCAATATTTTTAAAGAAAATTTTTATTAAAATTACAAAAATGCAAGTAATTCCGACTGAAAGCACCGACGGTAGGCCAGAAATAAAAGTAGGCAAACACGTAGTATTCAAGGCGATGCCCTTGAGAGCCATCAAAGCTTGTTCCTTCTACAGAGTCAACCCTTTCTCGCGTCGGCTTGCGACGAATGCTTATTGCACTCAAGTAGTAAAATGGGAAAAGGTGAAAAATATATATTTGGAATTTGCATATCATTACGATGGGCTTTTTGTTTTTATGTTACCTTTGTGATGTACGGAACACGCCATCAGCAAAATAATGGTCATATACCAAGACGTAAGTAATTTTTTTACAAGCATTTGACTTACGTTTAAAAATTTGTATGGCATAGTAACTTTTAGTTTTTTCCCTAATGTAACTAATTCCTTCTTAATATGTCATTTCATAATTTTCGTTCTGAAATAAAACCATGGTCTAGTGGATAGGTACAATTTTGAACATTTATAACATGAAGATGTTCGAAAAATAGTATGGTTTGTAGGTACAGTACAATGTGTACCAGCACGCTTTCTACACTCATAGCCCCACAGTAGGATTTTTTCCTGTGTCGTGGGTGCCATGGACGCACAAAGACGAATACACAAACACCCAGACCCAGAACAGAAATCTAAACTCAACATTTACATTTCTGTCTGGCCGGGAATCGAACCCGGGACGCACTGCGTTTCAGATTAGTATGTCGAACGCTCCGCCAAACGAGTCCTCTAATATATAGCTTACATTTGTTTTCTTAAACATGGATGTTTAATCAACACATACCAACTTCCATTCTGTACAGTACGTACACGTCCCCTACGTTTTACGTAAAGTTACACCGCAAAGCTCGTATCCCTCTAATAATATTGTCGCACATCCATGTAAATTCCCATAAGATTCTCGACCTACATATACTTAGATTGTAACGTCCCTAGTTCCCTACATTGACTGTATTGCACCTCTCAGCCGCCGAAAATAAAAGACAAAAAGGCTTTTTGTTTGTGCAACGCTTCCGCAGCATTGTTTATTCTC
Source organism: Cecropterus toxeus (assembly GCA_018249875.1). Classification (NCBI taxonomy): domain Eukaryota; kingdom Metazoa; phylum Arthropoda; class Insecta; order Lepidoptera; family Hesperiidae; genus Cecropterus; species Cecropterus toxeus. The sequence goes on along the minus strand of DWNE01002201.1, from coordinate 13,839 downwards.
ATTTTAATTGAATTTTTCGTATTTCTTGTATGCTGCTCTTAATTAACGAAAATTGTGAGATAATTATTGCAAAGTTGTTAAAAGATATTTAATCAATTCGAGATTCTCTAGTGGTTTGCAGAAAAATGTATTTAACAGTAATTTATTACTTTCTAGTTCAGTTAGCTTCAATTAGCTTCAGTTTCGGTCGTTTCTAGTTAGCTTCAGTGTTTTAGACTCAAATACTCTTTAAGATTACACCATATTTTTTCTGTCCTATAAGAAACAGAATGCAGGCATATAGACAGATCACTTGTTAGTATATCTGCTTTCTTTTCCTATGTATAACGTCTTCAGAAGCAGGAAGGTAGTTGTTGGAGATTTAGCGTCGATATTAATTCAGTTTAACATGAGTCTTGAATCCCTCCAATGATTCCTTAACTTCAGGTAAACAGCGTGCTTCATTGCTTTTCAATAAATAACCGCTTATATAAATAAATATGAGTGTATATTTCCAATTATAGAAAAATAAGTCTCGCGTTACTTTTTCCGATAAAAAGCGTGATGTAGCGTTTATTCCTCCTTAAAACGCTTCTCGTATTGCTGGAGTACCTTCAAATCGACGGCTCTTACGTATTTGTTATTTTCTTAAAGATACGAAATACAATAACTGGGAAATTTCTGTTCAAGCGTTGATTTCAGAAATTTCTGATTACATTTAGCTTCAATGATGATGATTCAGATATCGAATCATCATTAATAAACTTTTGTTAAAAAATACTTCTGTGTTTAATAGGGTCGATCAGTATTTTTCTTTTTATTATCACGCTTATTTAAAAATCCATTGTGTATTTAAAAGTGGTTTGTAGAAGTAGGAGTAGTAGTTTAAGGAATCAAAATTTTGGATGACATGTTTATTTTCTGTATTTCTTTGATGATTTCAAATTTTGACTGTTAAATTTTATCCTACATTGTAATTGTCTTAGTCATAGAAATTTGCGGCCATGCCTTGGAATCTTGCTTGCTATTGAAAACAAATATATCCATTATCTCCTAGTATTACATATTCATAATATCATAAAGGCCTTTAGGTTATTTTTTTAATATTAACAATGTTTCTAGTAACTTAGCAAAACTTATTTCTGCATTCAAATACATTTAAGGGTTAATTTGAGATATTCATTAATCGGGCATTAACAAAATTTTGTATTACGTATGTTTGTTCGTTGTAACGATTGCCTGATCCCTCCAGATTGGCTTAATTAAGTTTTGTATAGTTTGCTGACAGTACTGCGTTGTTTACAGTTGTTCCGCTAATAAGTTCCAAACTAACGTTTCCAATCTCTTAATTAAATTCGGTTGTCGGTTCAGATTAAGTTGGCGATTACGTACGTGTGATTTTAACTCCTGAGTTACAATGTAAGTATCAGGCGTTTAAGCCCCTTATTTGACTTGTCAGAGATATCCGACTTACGTATCGAATCAATTGATTCTGGCGTATTTTTTATTAAGCCACACGATATAATGATACTGCTTTTATCAACTACGTTGTTCTAGTTTTAATCAGATCTTTGGACATGCACATATCTAGATGATAAGAAAAGGATTTTGATTATATCCACAGTCACTTAGGTATACTTTTCTTTGTGTTACTTGATAAGTTAAACCTTATTTGATGTTATCTTATCGATCATATTAATCACAGGTGAGATTTATGGAATGGTACCTGTTATGGCTAAGCCATTTATTCTTACTATATAATCTATATAATACCTACACCAATATTTTAAACTATTTGACTATTATTTTTTTACGTTACTCTCGGTAGGTTCCAAGAAATATGTAGGCAAGTAAGTTCAGTTAACAAAACTTAGTCATTGATAAGCGTTGCGTCGTCCGCCGATCTGTCTTTTGGACGCGAGGCTTGAGTCCGCCCTTCGAGGTCATTAACGCTTTTATCTAAATTGCTTCAAACTTCTTGGTGTTCTAAAGATAATGTCTCCTCAAATTCGATGCGTTAGTGTGATACTTTCGAATTTTATATCTATTCAATTCATAATAGTAAAACAGAATGAAACTGTTCTGTTAACTATGCCAAAATTCTCTCATATACATTTATCTTGATTCCTTATGAAGAAAAAGCTTGTAAGAATGTGTAGATTATAAGATTTTCTCATGATAAGAGTACGAGACGTACATAGAGATAGACGTAATGCCTATACCCTGGACAAAGATCTAAATTAAAAATTTAGATGACCAAATGGCCCACGATTCGGCACACTGAATGACAAATCGGCATGAGACCATACAGTTTGCCACATAATTTCAACCAGTACAGAGACTATGATGATATTGTTGTATAAATATGCCATAATGGGGTGGATTTGAAGTTGAATTAACATCAGTATTATTATGTTCGTACGGCCATGTTATTTTAAAAAGATATGTATGTGTGCAGATTACAAGATAAGACTGCAGTTTTGTAAATGTACCTAACATGCAAATATCTACTAAAAATTGTGATAAATGAACAATCATTATTTATGATATTATTTATGTATGATGAACAACACATCACATTTTTTTATCACTATTCCTGTTCTATAAGAGAAGTTTTATGTTTTGAATTGAAGGATATTGGATCACACTGGATGTTATATCTTTTGTGGATATAATGGTGCCTCAATAAAACGAGAGAAGGCGGTTTTTGATTTTTAATTGAATTGAGCGGTAATTGCGAATGGAATTAATTTTTAGTTATAACAGATTATACAGGAGTTTTTGCCACAGATAACATTAAAACTTGTCCATTACGCCGCAACTATAACAGATTAAAAAGAAGCTATGCCACAGATAACACTATTGTCTGTGCCGCACTGGGTGGTAACGCAACATACGGTGTTACTGTAACTTTAGGTAAAACTTCAACTTAGGCTTCAGTGGCTAACCTTACATATGATTCTAATCTTATCCTGGGGTTAGTTACAGTTGTTCATTGACGGCACGACCGCTTGCTGTGGACTCCATGTTTGTTTGATACTTCAATTTTATAAAAAAAAAAAACTCATAATGCCATAGCGATATTATAGAGGTCGAGGTTTGTTTATTATTGACGATATGTATTTCGTGTCCAAGACAATTATCATAATTACCGGCATGTACCGGTATATACAGCGATCATTACAAGCTTCGACTGTTTACTAAATAAAAAGTCTGAAAGAAACCTCGCTATTGTAGTATATTTGTTAGTGCTACAACAACGTGAATATTTAATGCTTTAAGTAATTTTACTGGAATATTCAGAGAAATTCCATCGTAAAATACTTTTTCCAATTTACACAAACCCGTTTGTTTTTTCTGATTAATGTTAACGTTAATGTCAGCGCTAACAATTGTTACTTCAACTGTCTTTTGTGTAAACAGATAAATCTTTAAAACGGTGTCACGCATTCGATCTTGAAAGAAATGAAACCGTCTGTCCTCATTTTCTCGAACGACATCTCTGTATATGGATAATCTGTGTTTTTTATCTTTCTTTGCGAAATGAGTGCAGTTGAATTGTAGTTTGGAAGAGAGAGCTCCATTTAATTATTTCCTTTTTATTTAATATTTATAATTCGTTTCATTGAATGTGAAACAAACGTTGATTTATGCTATAAGCATTTTGTGTCGATCCACATTATGGCAGTCAAAAGACATCGAAAGATATTAATGGAAAAATAAACCGGCACGTGTTTCTTTTATGTTTAAGTAAAACTCAGTAAAAACACATATATAAGTATATTTCTAAAAGCTACTTTAGCAGGCGGACTTAAAGTAATTTTGAGAACACTTATTCAAAACACTTTTACAGTCCTCTAAGACAAGTCCTAAGTTAAATACAAAGTCCTACCTCAATTCGAATATAATATTACATACAATATTTACCTACATAACATATTAGCTCCGTTATTATTTTCCTCTGTTATTTAAAGCCCACTCACTCGTTTACTTCGCGTTTAATAGCGAAAGTGATTCGAGTTACGATTACCACCTACGAGTTTCATAACAGAGGTTGGTGTAATAAATTTAGGCTATTAAATTTTACACATAAGCTTTGCGGGCGCGAAAAGTGGGAGAATCGATTCCCGCCGACGTCATTCATCTCCCGCTCATTCCTGACTGTAATTTGATTTATGCTGTATTGTTTCAGTCATACGTTTGTTTTTGTACCAAAAATCCAACAAGATAATACTTGCGATTCTTTTTTTGGCTCCCAGCACAAAATGCGTGTTGTGAGCTTAACTTGTATATCTATGGTATTAAAGTTAAACCAGGGGTCGGCAACCTTTATAATCGGAAGAATTAGAAATTACAATTTACAAAATTTCAAAGGTTTTAAAGATCCGCAATTTTTTTCCTTGCCATCAATAATTACCTTACTTATTGTAACTTTATTATTGCGTATGAAATTAAGGAGCCGCCTCTTCACATCCAAAGAGCCGCATGTGGCTGGCGAGCTGTAGGTTGCCGACCCCTGAGCTAATGGGATCAATGATTTCGATTTTTTATTTTTTTTTGTGTTATTAAGAGAAGTAATTTTCTATGATTAAATAACATCTGTTTAGCTTCAAAAGAGACATTTTTTTTGTTGTCTATGAGATTCATTTTGTACCGTGCTATAGATATATTTTTAACCTTTACTTTTGTAGTTATAAGATGCAAGAACAAATTACAAGTTTAAGTTGACGTCTGTTTATTACGAGTGCTGTAGAATGAACAACAATAATTCATACAATTAAACACATCTATAGATACCAATTTTGCTCCCAAATATGGATACATTCAACACAGACTGCACACGGTACAATTTTGACGTGAAATTAATTGATATCTAACGTATTCACTTTTATCGCTATTGGTTTCATATTGGCTCAATTGATAGACATCGATGATATTTCTAGAGAAATAATATATATTTTCACACGTTGAAGGTTAAATAAATATTATGCGTATACAATATCTTTTAAGAAGTATCAAATAACCGAAAGTGGAAAAACGTTACAGGATATGAAGAAGCATCAAATATTATACAGAACGAAATAATGGCTGTTACTTGCCTTCTGTTTATTTTCTCCATGTTTTAGAGCGTCCCAGAGAAATTTACATACATCCATCATCATACATACATACACACGTACGCACGTCTATTTTACACGCAGACTATTTTAAACACAGCATTGTATTAACAGTATTCGATAAAATATTTTAATATCCCGTGTCTAATATTTTTGGCATCTAAAACAGCATTGATTAATGAATGGGAACATTGGAACCTCTGCTTATGAATAAATACTAGCGCACGCAGTCGTATTCGCCGCTCGTAGCAAACGTGGCTTGTGTGCCACGATTAGCATCTAAATATTTACACTCCGTGTTGCTGATAGGACACGAATATGCATCGGTGTGTTCTTGCTTTGATTACGAACTTGCCCGGCTGAATTATAGGTAAGCTAGCTAGATTAATATCGCTTTTTGGTTTAATTATATATGGTAAGTTACAGTAATTCGTTATCCCTGTAGTACTAGGACCAGAAATGGGCATCGGTATCCCCTGTCTGTCATAAGAGGCGACTAAAAGGGGGCTTCCGGGGTTGCGGGCGTCAAGAGCCAGAGCTCGAACCGTTCAGCCAAGTGACCTCGGGTAGGACGGTGGCATGTGTGGTCGCATGCCTTATTAAATAGTATAAAATACGGTGAGCGCTAATGCGCTGATAAAGAAACGAGAGGGGCATCGCGCTTGGAGGACTCACATTACAGTACTGGTATAATGCGTACGGTAAAGGTACATGAAATACAGAAATTTCTACTCTCAGTCTGGCATTAGGACTCTTTACATCGTGATTCGTAAGGGTTATACACAGACGAAATGCATGTAGATTTAAAATAAAAATGTTGAGAAATATGCCTATCCAGGGTCGAATTTAGCAACATCTGTGCCTTTGACCGGGTTTGACTATTACATTCGAGTCATGGTAGTATTCTTATTAGGGGGTTTACAATTAAGTCGTTAAGTAACAGTATATTTTTAATTAACTTTACATTTCTACGACTCTTATCTTATATGGTACAAACCATCATATTAGGTGCGATGTAATTAAGGCTTGTTGAACATAACGTAATCCTTCAATATCTTTAACCGCTACATATCCAGGACTTAGGAAAAACGAAAGCATGTTCGTTTATATTATTCAGCGAACAGCTGATACGTATCGCTACGAGGTTAAGTCTGGTGGAATAAAAATTTAATGAGCGCCAAGTCCTCACAAAACTCAATACAATCAGGAAGTAATTTCACGCGAACAATTTAATTGCTAACGCCATCGAAAAATGAATTACAAAGTAATAGGCTTAATGTGTGCGTTATGGCCTCAAAGCATGATTTTTTTTAAATAATATTCTACTTATTATTTTTGTTAAGTTATCTGTTATATATACCTACTCTGTTAGGTTGTCTGCAAGATATTGCAATTTGAGTGATAAGACGGCCTATTGTATTTTACATTATGTCTTTTATTTTGAAAGATGATTTGTATTGTATTGTTATTTTTCGCGACATGACTCGCACACATTTTCCTTTTTTATATTCTTCTCTAAATATTATTCTGAAAATACTCTAAATGCTTATTAAATCAGACTTAATCAGTAATAAAATGTTTTTGAACCGAAATTTTATTTAAATCCTTTCAGTTACTCTTGAATGGCTTAATAAACTAAAATAAACAAAGATACGAATATCAATAATAATAAGAGTCTATGTTCAAATCCAGGTCTTATGTTACAACTGGAAAAGAAATCATGCAAAACTATTCAATTATTTTGAGTGATGAAATAACTAAAATACAAAATATTGTATTTATAATATTAATAACTAGTATAATAATGAACATCCATGATAGATAAAGATAGATGAACGTCACCTAAGTTTTTATCCTTAATGATAAAAACTTAGGTGATGTTCATCTATCTTTATATTTTTTACAGCACCCACGTACTATCGTAAGATTGGAAAATGGATGTACTCAAAAGAGTTTTTGTTGCTTATTTTTGTACTCATTCTAATAAAGAAGTAAAAAAGGAAAATTTTATGTAGGTAATATAATAGGTAGAAAACCTCGCAATAGGTACGTTTTAAAGATATACCTACCAGAGTAACATAGCCGTCTTGTCTAAATTCTGTTCATTTAGACTGAGATGCGGATGTCTCCGCCTAGTTGTAATTAGCTAAGCTAATTTCTGTTAGCTGTACTTATACAGAATTTGGAGATTAACCCATCTTAGATGCCGTCGAGATGTCGCAGGCGTAATTAGATCTGCTTATCTACATGTTTTGGCTTTTACGTATCATATATTATATTTATTTGGCTTAAGTATTCGTAGTTCCATTAAAGATTATACACATACGTCCATGTAACGTGACAAAATTAAGATAAGAACAAAAACAAAGAAACTCAGCTATTTAGTGGCAATCACTGGATATGGGGGCGAAAAGTATATCTACGTCTTATTACTAATTGTTAGCATGTAATAAATGTATACATGTATGGTTTGAAATTGAACATGTCAACCGTCAAAACATTGTGTGTCAGAGTGAAACGAGCTGAAATATTTTATATTTTTTTTAAATATCTTGTCATACTAACTGTCTATTCATTGATTTTTAAATATAATCGTGCAAGGTGGTTTGACCTCCATTTTACTTACCAAACTAAGACGATTCCAATGATATGTCATACGTCATAATCCGTCAAGCCGTTTCGGCCGTAGCGCGTGCGCATGCCAAAGAAAACAGACATACATACAAACAAACATACATACATACGCTCGAAAAACATTATCCTTCTTTTGACGCTGTCGGGTAAAAAGCACGTAGGCTAGTGTACAAGCACATCGATGAGTTACGAAGGGGACGACTGAGTAAGCTGTACTTGAGACATCGGAACGGCACTTCAATCGATATATAACATAGTCGCTTAACTAAACTAAACTTCCTACTAGATTTAGCTACTGTAACGTTGATTGTAAATTAATTTGTTACTAAAATTCAATTTCATTTTTATTTAATTTCCTTACTGTATTAACTACTTTCAAGTAATTTTCTTATTAGTCATGGTTAGGGTTGCCAATAGGGTAGTTCATAGTAAAGTATCGAACATTATTTTTGGTAATTGTACTTTATACTTTATGAGAAAAATAACGTGCGCGAAAATATTTTATTTTGCATGATCTGGGATTAAAAATAGTTTAGTTTTAGGCAATCGCGAGATACAAACATTCTATTATTACCAGGTTCCTTTAGCTACCTTTGGTGTATTAGATATTTTTTTCTCTGAAAAAAAAGGTTACAATGAGATATATTTACAAAGATTATCTAAATTTAAATTAAATTTTAAAAGTTGTCTGGAGCCAAAAAGTAAGGAAACGAATTATAGTTTAATTCAAAACTATATACTTTTTATTTCTATCTTGTACAGCCAATATACTTTAATTGTTGGAAACCAATATAACACTAGTCATGGTATACACATACAGTATCTATTGTTTAATTAATTGTATTAATTTAATACGTCCTGGCCGTGTAGATTAATCATAATTAATTATGACACTGGCGTCCAATTGGGCCATTACATAAAAATGGTAGTACATACTACAAATGCTTATTAATTAATTCGCGAAAGGGCAAGGCCAGTCAACGTAAGGGTTGCGAATCGCGATACTGAAATTATGTCACAGTCATCGTGTAATATTTTTATTAAGTGCCCTTAACTCTGACAACATTTTAGATAGACATATTAGTGTTATTACACTCTCTAATCTCTCAACGCATAAGTTTGATAGCATTATTAATGTGTAATTATAACTAGCTGTGCCACGCGGTTTCACCCGCTACTACAAAAGAAAGAACAAACAAAGATATTTATTAACTAGCCCATAGCCTTCCTCAACAAATGTACTGTTCAATACAAAAGTAATTTTTCAATTTGAACCAGCAGTTACTGAGATTAGCGCGTTCAACCAAACAAACTCTACTGCTTTATGATATTAGTATAGATATGTACTATGCTACGAGTACTTATTATTTTTGTTTAATAACAACAGTGTTATGTTCTGCTGCACAAGTGTATGAAGGGCGGTGGTAAGGAATATACTTATCCGAGGCATTCTAACTTAGTCCTCTAGGGTAGCTTCTAGTGATTAGGGCTGCCAAACGTACTATAATCGATATATCGAGTCTGCGTACTGTATAATATTGAAGAAAAAAAACGTTTTTAGCAGTCTGGTTTTGTTTTTCAATGTTTTTAACGATGTTACTAGTAAAATCTAGTTTTAATTATAGATGTCCATGGGCTGCAAAAGCCACTTAACATCTGGTGGACTGCATGCTCGTTTGCTACTTTCGTATTATAAAAAAGTCATTAATAACATTAAATATCTATATCATAAAATAGCGGTGCGCGCTTGCCTGCGGCAGTGTAGCAAGTAAAATGCTACTCCTGAATAATTTATGTTCTTAATGGGAAAATTAATATCGGTTTATTAGTTTGAAATTTATTGATTAATAAAACAAATATAAGTAATTATGTCATCAGTATAATTTGAAGAGTCAAATATAGAACTTTTTTAAGTAATACTTAAAAAAGTTTTACGTCGTTTTTATATTTTAACCGACTTCGTTAACGTTATCATATTCATATCTTGTTTGCAATCCTGCGAACTCAAGTGGTTTTTTTTTTTTTTTTTTTAATAGCATAAACTAATTTCCTTTTCATCAAAAAGACAGATTTCCCGTCAATTAACTATAACTTTTATTTATAGTCCACTACGCTTGTCAAGTGCATTTTTTTTTGTATAAAATTGAAGTAACAAGCGAGCATGCAGGCCACCTAATGGTAAGTGGCCGCTACCGCCCATGGACATCATAGGATCATGGACCAGATAAGATTAATAACCCCAGAGGTTGGCCACAAATGCGTTGCTACTCCTGAGGTCTAAATTGGAACGCCTCGCATAAGTATGATTCTCTTACCAAACCTTTCAAACCAAAACAATAGCACTTAATACTGCTGGTATTAGGCAGAAATAGGTGTGGCGGTGGTGATTTGGCGACGAATCACAAAGAGTTCTACCATCTTCAAGGTTAAAAGAACATGCACCATTTGTATTTACCATTTTCCATTTAAAGTAGTGACTATCAATCTTAATACAAATAAAGATGAGCGTCATTGATTTTAGATTCATTCCAGACCTAAGCAAATATTTTATGAACCTATATAATAAAACTACAATCTTGGATGAATTCTACGCTATAATTAGCCTCGAAACCGAGTTGTGTTAATAAATTACTTGCGGCATCAGAGTTTGACCCTCTTCGGACTTCAAAGGGGATTCAAAGAGTGACGGGCGGATTTACCTGCATTCATACTGGAATAGCTGGTCGGATTAGGTACTAATTTGTGTATACTACCTTGTATACTTACTGGATTAGGGTGAACAACAAAAACCGTGTCGAGCGTAACGTAGCTGTGTTCAACAAAACTGTGTAAATATTAGAGCAATGTACTTGTGCAGCTAAATAAGTAATGTCAGATAAAATTCTAATCAAAGACACGTTGAGATTTCGATATTCGCTTAAAACACGGCTATAAAACCTATGCTTAAGAGCTTTTTAAAAATAAGAAATGTTCTGAAAAGTATGGGTAGTCTATCAATTTTCATTTGTTTTTGTAGTGGCCTATACTGGCGAATCCAGGTTATTTTCTTTGGGGTTTAGACGAGTTGAAGGTGATTTTTAAGGAATTGAAATGAGAAAAAAGGTCTTCTTGTCTTTTCGATTTAGGAGAGACAGGAAATCCCTTATTTCTTGTCATTTTTGTCTGTGATGGATGAACTTGAAGGGAGCTTTAGCAGCCGAGTTGCAACCTTTCCATAGTCCACCACAGGCAGGGTGGACTATTACCTAAGTTCTTCACAACATGAGACGAGACGCATGCCCAGTGGAGCCAGGGCCGTCTTAGACTATGTTGGGGCCCTGGACACACAAGAATTTGGGGCCTTTTTAGAATGAAAAGATATCAAAAAATTTAGTTGGCAAAACAAAAAAAATTATAATATCTAACCAAAACAAAACCGACAATATCTAACTTAACGACCAAAAAAAAACGACAATATCTAACTTGACGACCAAAAAAAGTTGGTTGCCAAATTTTGTTTTGGCGCCCCCCAAATCTTTGTGAGAGAAATAGTCGGTCCTTAGGGGCCCTGTGAGGATGGGGGCCCTGGGCACTAGCCTTGTGCCCTTATGGTAAAGACGGTATTGAGTGGACCTGCCTAAGGGATATTTACAATTATTATACTAGGATATTGCCTCGGCTTCGCCTCCTTAGGTCACGTTTACCACAATAATGTGACCATGTGTTAATCCAGGTCATAAAATATCTATGCGGGAATTTTCAGCAAAATTCGACCAGCACTTTTTTCGCGAAAGGGTAACAAACACCTTTTTTGTGTGTAATTGTAAGCTTTGATGTATTTTTAAACGTGTCTACGTTTAACCTCGTAAAACATCTGTAACCAACTCAGGTATAGTCCTAATTAAGGTTGGTCATTAATGCATTAGCTGATTGGATTTATGCTACTCGTTTACGCTTGCTTCTAGGGCAGTTTTATTATGAACTATATGTGCCCCGCGGTTACACTTGCGTTTATAAAAAGTTGCTTGACATACTTACTTACATCTTTAACAATTTTAACAACATAGCATTTTTTCAAAAAACGACTGAAACGCCAGCTGACCTGTTTTTAATTTTTGCGCGGTTTTCAATTCTTTTTCTACAATAAATGTAGCTATCTGTCAGTGAAAGTCCCATCAATTGGACTAGCAGTTTCATAGATTACCCGGAACAAAGAGACGAACAGACAGAAAAATTGACATACCTACATACAAACAAATATACGTACATACTTGTTCATAGGTACGTTTGAAAAAAATCCCCTAAAAACAGCTTGTAAATGTTTATATTTTTTATAGTGTAAAAGGATTAACATAATAACTATGTAATAAACAACTTAGTCAAAATTCCTAACGGACTCAAACGGTACCAAAAACGAGGAAATATAATTTTATTTATCTCCGAATCTCATATGATTATTCTAAAAGCTCACATATCAGAATTTGCCGCATCTCATTCTAAATGTATGATAGCCAAAAAGATGAGTTCTACAGGCCTCCGTTGTGGACGTTTGATATTTATGGTCGTGCACGTCCGCCCTACTTTATGAATGAATGTCTAAATGGGAACACAAAGATGAATATAACAACATATAAAACAATATTTCCGTTAGACGTGAGTGAAAATATATGTGAAACTATGTATATTCATTATTTTCGAATATAAAATGGGACATTTTTTGTAATTTTGACATGTCATGTTTCCAAGGGGTATTAATTTTCACGAAAATCAAAAATATAGTCATAAAAATAGAGATGTTTTTATATTTTCTGTCTGTTCGTTTGCATGCCTGTAGAATTCAAATTGGAATCAATTTACCACATGCAACGATTTTATACCTTTAGAGAGTTTATTTTCGGCTCAAACAGGGTCTTTTTGTAACCCGAAAAATCACTAAGTATTATGCGTCTTAATACATAGTTTTTAAATACCTATTTATGTATTTTTTAGATTTATATATTTTAAGACCTGAAAATTTTTAGTGTAAATTATTTGAGGTAGGTGATGAGAACATTTTTTGTGACAAAACGTTTTCAATAATTGCTAAAAATTTTCAGGACATTTTTTATAATAGTGAAGTAGGAAACGAGTATGTAGTGCACCTGATAAAAAATGGCCACTGCAAACCATGGACATCTATAATTAACCTCAGGCAAGAGATCACAGATGCGTTGCTACTCCTGGTGACTTTGTTGGAACGCTTCGGAAGTATCTTTTTCTTACCACACTCTTTAAAACAGAACACTCAGTACATAATACCGTTATTAGTCGTAAAAAAAAAATGTGGCGGAGTTCCGCAGGCGATTCCCGAAGAGTTCTACCACCTTTAAAACACGAACTCAACAATAAGTAAAGTAGATATTTTAACTATATTACAATATCAAGTGTATTATTCTACTAGAGCCGTATTTTATATAACTATGCAATCCATTATCATAATCCGTTTCATATTACTGAAATATGAAAGCGAGTGAAATTGGACGCTCGTGAATATACCGGATAAGGGATCTCGGTAAAATATTGTAGATTGATTGCATGTACATAGCTGTTAAGTCAGTTTGCGCATGTAATGGTCGATTGTTGATAAAATATGCTGTTATGTTTGAACTGATCTGTTTGTTTTCATAAATATTTATTACTTAATGTGTCAATGATAGGTCCATATAAGCCAGGTGGTAGAAGCAATGTAGTTCGATCGGGGAAGAACCACCGCCACACCTATTTCTAGTGTGAAGCAGTTCTTCCGTTTCGGTGAAAGGATGTGGTTGCCGGCTTTCTTATATATGAGGCGACCATCTTAGTCCTTGCGAGTAGCATGGCATCTGTGATCGACTTCAGATAGAATTCCTGTTTTATATGAAGTTGCTTATAATGTCCATGGGTGGCAGTAACAACTTACCATCAGGTAGAGTGCATGCTCGTTTGCTACTTCATTCTTATAAAAAATCCAGATATCTATTCTGTTAGTTCGATTGTTTGGAGGTGGTAGAACACTTCGCGGTTCGAAATGATTTAGGTTTCAACGTCACTGTCGCTTTGGTCTCGGGACTAAATTAGACATGCGGTATGCCCTGATTTTCATAACAGACGA
>DWNE01002200.1:0-19513 GCA_018249875.1 Cecropterus toxeus | reverse complement strand
CGTCACTACGGCACATTCGTGATGTTCGCGTACCGAGTGCATACCGAAATCGAGGCGCGTAGGTATAACTTGCGTTCCGTGCGTTTGTATGAAGATATAATACTGTATAGATACTATTACCGTGATATTATAACATTACGCTATAACTAATTAGAGTAAAGCAGCATCGAAAAATGTTGCAAAAACGGGAAAATATTAATTTTTGGACACCTTTTCCTGCGTACGCTGCATAAACAGTGATAGTTACACAAAAATCATGTACTACGAAATTGCTCCTCTTTAAAAGTTCTAAAAATAAATCCGCAAAAGCATATGACTAGCGTTTAAGGCTAACTCGCTATGACCTTTTTATGGTAATCAATTTAGTTCAAAATTAATACGTTATTTGCGAAGGTTTTTTAATACAAATAGTATTAATCCTTATCCAAATAAATAAGTCAATGATCATAAGCGCTTAATTTTGAACAAAATTGCTCTTGACAACATTTGATTTCAACGGATATGTAAGAAGTTATCATAGTTTCAAAATATTTATGGAACAAAAATAATCGGCAAACCACGCGCGCATTAATCTTGGCGGGATCGGTAAAGCGAGAGAGTGCTGGCCGGCTGTGACAATAGCTGCAAAATACCATGCCGCCCGGCTCAGACGCGTGGTCGGTTCCTCACGGAACGGTTGTGGTCAGAAAACTATTTTTTGAATGCGTTTTTGCGATACTTCATGTTATATAAATACTTTTTGAATTGATAATTTTATTTTTGTCAATTTCTATGTTGTATTGTATTTTTTGCTGAGCATTGTTTCGCTTATTAAAGTTTGTTTATGTTTTCTTATAGTTTAAGATAATTACTTATCTAAATCATAATTTAATGTTATACGATTTTTATTTTGAGCTTTGTTATTCTTATTCTTTTAACGTTTTTGTTTTCTACTAATTTAATATTAGAAAAGTTAGATCTCAGGGAAAACTAACTTTGGCCGTTGCGTCGTCACGTATCGCTGCGACTCTATGAGTAGGCGCTAGTTCAACGTTTAAACTGCCCCTTACCGTTTCTTTACAAAAATATAGCGTGTGCACTATACGTAAAATGGTCATTTAGGAAAAGAACGTTACGCAAGACGTTAGTTTAATAATATGGGATGAATTTAATAAGTGATTCATAGACCTCATGTAGAGGCTTTAGATAGGACTCTTAAAGATTTTAGAAACTCTAACAAAGTCATGCTTGCTGGTGATTTTCGACAAACGTAACAGTGATCGTTAGGGGAACTGACATTGTGAAGGCATAAAAACTTAAAGAGCTTAAAAACATCGCCGTTATGGAAGTTCGTTCATATCCTGAAACTATTTACAAATATGAGAGCATATTTGGGTGGAGGCAGTATAAATTTCCCTTAAAAGTTTCTTTTTGATAGGAGACGGTAAAATACCTCAATTCAAAACCAAAGTTGATATTGATCATGATTTAAGTGAAAAAATAACCAACATTGAAGACCTTATCTCCACAGTCTACTTAGATTTAGTTCAAATAGAACAAAAACTATCAATGGATGTGTCAAATATTGGCTAATATTGGGGGCAAGAAATAATAGTGTCGACGAAATTAATGAAATAATTCTAAGTAAACTTCCAGGAGATAGCGTAAATTACATTTCCATTGACAATGCAATGGATCAAGAAGATGCGGTACATTATCCAAAAGAATTTCAATTCATTAAATCCCATTGGTCTTTCTCCAGATTCCCTAAAATTTAATACTGATACTCCAATAGTTTTGCTTAGAAACCTTCACCAAATTTATTTAACGGAACCAGACTTCCAGTAAAAGTTCTTCGTAATAATGTGATAGTTGCTATAGTTTTAACTTGTCCGGCAGTTGGACAGACGGTGGTAATACCTCGCATTCCAATGATTCACAATGATTTGCCTATTAATTTTAAAATAATACAATTTCCCATAAAAGTTTTATTTGCTGTTACCATTGATAAATTACAAGGGCAAACATTTAAGCACATAGGAATAGATTTATGTCAATATTGTTTTTCACACGGACAACTGTACGTTTCGTTATCAAGATCAGGTTTCACAAAAAAACAGTACCTACTCTTACCAAAAGAAAAAATTAACGCCGTTGAAACCGCGGTGCACACCTAGTTATAATATATTTTTACAGAGTAGATACGTTTTAATGAAGTAAACGTCACGGACTGGAAATACATTATAATTATTCAATTTATTAATTTAAATTTAATACTTTTTATGTTCATAAAATGGAATAAAAATGCAGAAAAGTCTATCATTGCCAGTTTTAGAACCATCAAACTATCTTTTTTGTATGCGCGATGAATTTTATATTACAGGTCTTCCGAAAATAGACAAAAGCAAAACTAATGCAATATTTAATAAAGGAACTGAAGCTGTAATATCATGCAGGTAAAAATATATTAGTAAGTTAGTGTGAGTAATATACAATTTATATATAAATAAAATTGATGAATTAATTAGTAATTAATTAATCACATATAATTATTTTGTCATTGAAAAGCTTGATTAATTTAATATATTGTTTATCATGATAACGTTTGGTTTAAGCTTTTCCATTATTTTCAGAATTTTAAAAGGTATTCCGAAACCAGATATCACTTGGGAATTTAAAAGAAAGGATGCAAGAAACTTTGTTTTCCTATCCGAAAAAGAAGAGGATATCGTTATAAATACCGTTGATTTGGAAGATAGCGGCTTGTACAGATGCTCGGCAAGCAATGTAGTTGGAAAAGATAGCCACGAAACGGAATTGACAGTTGAATGTGAGTATAAAGCATAAAAACTTTCGGAAAGGTTACGTAGGTGGAATGAGGTAAACTTTTACGAGTTGAAATGGTTTTTACGAATATCAGTTCAACAAACTCTCTTTATAAAAACTTAAAAAGCCTATTATTGTCCTGTATCCAGCAATGGGGCAATAATGGGTTGATGATGATTTGTCAGGTAACGTAAAAATTATTAAGTCAAGACTAAGTCAGAATGCTCAAATCATTTTTTTTTCACTGTCTTCTTGAAATAACATATTTGAATATCTTTCAATTTTTATATTCTGTAGCTTTTGCTACATAGGTTGAATTACTAAATATTAATTATGTTTAGATGCTCCTATTGTCGTCGTCAAACAAGTTGAACAGATGAAGGTTAGTGATCAAGTAACGCTGCATTGCGAAGTTACGGGTGAACCAGATCCGGTCGTACGATGGAGCAAGGAAGGGACAACTATAAATGCTGATGCGAAATATACAATCTTTAAGGATAACTCTTTAAGGTCAGTCGAAGATAAGATTCCTTGTATTTTTAAGTGGCCACATTAGTTAACACACAAAATACAACGAGTCGATTTCCGACCAATTCAAAACTTTAAGGATACATTTGGATTTCCATTTAGAACCTAGATATTATAGATGCATGTATATTGTCTGTCAGATGACGCTATGAATATAAGACTTATTTTTTTTTGTGATTTATGTCTATCTGATAAAGCACTTCTATATAAGGCCATGCCATGGCCATGGATATTCACTCCAAAATGAGCAAGTCTTACCTTATGTAGACAAGAGAACAATTCGTCGAAATATAACAGTAGTTCACGAGAGATATTGAATTATAAGAAGTAAGACGTGAAAAGACGTACATAATATTATGTTTTCGAAAACTTATAAATCAAAAATATTTTTAGGTTTATAGCGAGGGTCGAAGACAGAGGAAATTATACTTGTGAAGGCAGCAATTATCTTGGAAAAGACAAGAAGAATGTCACGTTGGTTGTCAACGGTAATAAAACCAAGTTAATTAATATGAAATTCCTGAACGTTACTATTACAAGATTTGTTAATAAGACATCGTGAGATTAAATAATACATTACTAGGTTTTAACGTAGTTACTACAAAATTTTCATAAAAATTGTCTTGATCATTAGGGTTTGAAAGCTAAGTTGTATTAAGTCGTATTTAATTCGAAAAAATTCGTGCATAATTATGTTTTCCTTACCACACCCTTCAAACTAGAACGCAGCATTTGTTGTTATTAGGCAGAAATTGTTGAGTCGTCGGTGACTCCGGATTCACAATGGGTTCTACCACCTTTAAATAAATTGCTGTAAATAAGTATTGCTAGTATTCTATACCTTGTTTCAGAATCTCCTGTAATTGATAAAACAAATCCTAGTAAGTCAGTTAAAGAGGGAATGGTCGCTGACATTCCATGCAGGTAGTTTATTTTAATATTTTCAGCCTACTTCTTTTTTATCATGTTTTGTGTAGTGTTGTATAAGTTTGTTTAATTTCTAGAATTGTTAAAGGAACTCCAAAACCAGATATCATTTGGGAATTTAAGAGAAAGGGTGCAAGTGAGTTTATTAACCTTTCTGAAAAAGGACAGGATATTATTATAAATACTGTTGATTTAGAAAATAGCGGATCGTACAGATGCACGGCGAGTAATGTAGTTGGAAAAGATATCCACGTAACGGAGTTGACTGTAGAAAGTGAGTACAAAGCATGGACACTATCAGAAAGAGTAGAAGATATAGTGTAATTAATGGAAAAAATCAAAGCAGATTCACGATATGAAGACGGAATGTAGTTAGTTTACCTCAAGGACGAAACTGATTTTTATTGATCAGTTAAACTAATCCTCGCATCCTTTCTTATATATTCTTAAAAGAATTATATGTGGAAGTTATAAATAGTTAAGTTTATAACAGAGAAAAACAATTTAACAATGGCAGTAGGTACTTGGCAAATTACTCCACAGTTATATTTATTTTTGTTTGCTTTGTCGTTTTCATATTGAAGACAATTTAAAACATAAAACAATGTACTGTAAAAAATATACTATCGCAAAAATTATTGATAAAAAATGTATAAATATTTAAAAAAAAACCCGTATACGCTACTTTGTTATGAAAACTAAGTTTAGTTATAGAGTGGTGATACTAACTATAAAATTAACTTTTCTAAAAATCGTGAAAACCGGTTTTCAACCCTAATAGTTCGCCCATCTCACCCTATTATTTCAGATCTTGTTCGATTTACCTTTTTCGTTAGTTCCATATTATGTTGTTATTCATTTCGTATTAATAAAAATATCTGCAATAGTGTAATTGTCAAACGAGTATTTTATTCCATGAACTAACTGGGAATGCCTCAAATAAGCAAATATATCTTGACACTGTTTTTACAAAAGAACTCATTGAAATACCTTGGAATGCCTGCATAATCTTTAGCGCATGACAAATGTGCTGATAATTAAAGTTTTAATAATATCTAGATGCACCTAATGTCGTCGTTAAGCAACCTGTACCAGTGAAGATTGGTGATCAAGTGACGCTGCATTGTGAAGCTACCGGTGAACCGGAACCCGCCGTACGATGGAGCAAGGAAGGAAAAGCTATTTCTGCGGATACGAAATATACAATATTTAAGGATAATTCTTTGAGGTCAGTCGAGATTTAAAATGTTATTGTATTCTTCAAGTGGTTGAGTGGACCACATAAGGGCACCGGGAAGATTTCCGGCCAGGCAAAAATTGAAATCACAAAATTTTACATCCATTTATGCTCTAGATGTGGTTATATTGTCAGGTCTATCTTTATGATATGGATTATTTTGAGGATATGAATTTAAATATGAAACTTTTTCCAGAATTGGTAAAGTCGTTGTTGATAAGGCAATAATGTCTACGGCCGTGTGATATTACTTGTAAATTAAGCAAATTTTATCCTACGTAGACAAGAGAACATTATCTCAACAGAACAGCAGTTCACAGCAGCATAAACAATGTTTCTTACAAATAAGGTTAAGTGTAATAAGTAAAATAATTAAAGATGTACTCAAAATTTTGTTTCCGGAAAAGTAATAAATTAAGCATATTTTTTAGGTTTATAGTGAGTGTCGAAGACAGAGGAAATTATACTTGTGAAGGAAGCAATTATCGTGGAGTAGACAAGAAAAATGTAACGTTGAGTATTTACGGTAAAATCATTAATTTAAATGCAAATGGAAGTAAGGCGTAGAACTGTAAAATTATGTGGTTTATTTGCAATGTAGCTGTTAAAGATTTGACGATTAGACACAGTGAGATTTACCTAATTTTATTTTGATCATTAGGGTTTAAAGACCAAGTCATGTTTTTGTTGAAATATCTGTTGACGGTAATCATTTGCAGTTGTGGTGGCCACTGCCGTTAATACCGTAATCAACTCATAACAAAATTGAAGTCTTATTCAAGATTGGCCAAATTTGCATTGCGCCACCTAAGGACTTTCTACGCTTTCTACACTCATAGACCCACAGTAGAATTTTCGCCTGTGTTGTGGGTGCCATGGACACACAAAGACGAATACACAAACACCCAGACCCAGAACAGAAATCTAAACTCATCATTCAGATGTCTGACTGGCCGGGATTTGAACCCGGAACCTACTGCGCGTTAGATCGGTATGGTGACCGCTCCGCCACGCAGGTCGTCACACTAAGTTGAAATGCCTCGAATAAGTTTGGCTTTCTTACTACACGCTTCAAACTACAAGGCAGAGACAGGTATGCCAGTCATGCCTATGGAATTGAATCAAAATAACCACCTTTAAATACGTGTACAAAAAAAAACTTGAGATATTAGTAACCATTTTGAGATAATTTTGTACATTTATTTGGACTACATTTTAGGTTTCTACCGTGGCACCACCCACTTGGGTCAGATGTCGCACTGTGAAAAGTTTTCTATGTAAATCCATCCATTCTATGTATTTTCCAGGTAGTAGAACCAATGTAGTTTCACAGGGAAGTACCACCGCCAAACCTATTTCTAGCGTGAAGCAGTTCGTGCGTTTCGGTGGGGGGTGTGGTAGCCGGCTCACTTATATTGAAGGCGACCATCTTAATCCTCGGTAATAGCAACGCATTTGTGATCGACTTCAGATAGAACCCCTGTTCTTCATGAGGTTGCTGACAAGTGTCCATGGGTGGCAGTAACCACTTACCATCATGTGGGCTGCATGTTCGGTTGTTACTTCATTCTTATAAAAAAAAATTAAATAATAGATAGATGTTTAAAAATTCATCCAGATTTGATCAGTTGTTTTGGCGTCCTGGCAAAAATTCAACTTTGAAATATTAGCAAGATTGCTATAGATAGATTGATCTGTCAGCAGCAATATTTATGTGTTCATATAATAACGGTAGGAGTTAGTTATTCCACTGCTGCTGAATAATAAAGGGTGGTGTGGGTTATTAGCTAATGTGTTGGGAGTTTTCAAATCGATTGAGTTTTCCATAATTTTATAAGTAATAATTTAATCCATAAGATTAAATTGTAAATCGGGGAGATTCCAGAAGCGTACGCATGCCAAACGTGATGACAATTGACATAGACCTCTATTAAAATAGACCTATAAGTGGATAACAAAGGAAATAATGGATAGATAGTTGATGGTTGAGTTTTACCACGGTTATCCAATGCTTACAATCGCGACCCACGAAAAAGCATACCTTTCAAAGTACAAAAGCGCCTGGGAAATGGTGCCAGTAAAGGTCACCCATCTAACTTCCGACGTGGCCTACAATGCTCATATTTGTAGTATGATCAACATCTACAGAAGCCAAAAGGCTATTCACACCTAAAACTTGAAAATCAATTATTATAATCTAAAAAATATAATGGTTTTAACCGTTTAAAGTGATTACACCGGCTTCTAAGAATTCTCCCAGAAGGCTGTGATTTAAACTTTATCTGTAATTAATACTTTTATTTTGGGTTTTTGTAAAATGTTTGTTTTTTTTTTTTGAGTTAATTTTAATAATTTATTTGATTTGTGCATATTTTTAAAATTCTCTTACATTAAATGTTAAAATTATTCTAATAGTCATCTGTATTAGCTATGATTATTTCAGTTGTATGTTTCTGAATAATTTTCTAGGACCAGTAAAAATAGATCTTCGTACGGATACAGTTCTCAATCCAAATGTTGGTAGCGACGTGGAACTGTTGTGTGATGCTAGCGGAGACCCAAAACCAAATATAACATGGAAGTTTTTAAGTTCAGATTCTAAAGACTATCCCGTAAGATTACCGTAAGTTATTAGTGAAACAACATCTGTTCAAACAACAAAAACATTCAACACACAATACAGCGGCTAAAACATTTTTATCGGTTTCAGTTAATTGTTAAAGTGAGTTTTTATGTTTAAAATATTTTATCATTTCAGGAATTCGAACTCAAATCGTCTTAAGTTAAGTAAAATAAAAGCAGAAAGCGCCGGTCACTACATTTGCATCGCCGACAATACATTTGACAACAAGTCTATTACATATGAAGTTAAGGTTAATGGTAATATTTTTATATAATTTGTACGAAAACAAATTCATTCTCTTTATAAGTTAGTTAAATTCAAATCCAAGAAAGCTGCCATCAGAAAAATTTATGACAACATAATTTTCTACATGTGTATCAAAAATGGGGCTTAACATGTAAAATACAAAACACAAAAAAAATATTCAAATCCAATATTTACGCCAAAAAAGGGTATTATTTACTGCATACACTGCATTTACCAACAAGCATGCCGGACACAGTAACTTTTGGCAAACCCATTAGAGACTATGATGAATTCGAGAAGATTGTTGTCCACTTGATGGTACTCGTAAATGTTCACTGCTTCCCCTGCATTCCCATCACATCTGTTAGCAACTTCATTTAGAATACAATTTCTATTTGATATCAATCACCTAACAATAGCTTTCCGGTCGAACCCTTTACCACTTCTTCTTCTTTGCCTAGCCTTTTCCCATTTTATTTGGGGTCGGCCCTCCGTGTCATGCGTCTCCAGGTAGCTCGGTCCTGGATCGTTTCTAGGTTAAGTTGGGCTTCTTTAAGGTTCTTATTGACTACAGACATCCATGTTATTCGGGGTCTTCCTCGTCCTCGGGGTTTGGTTTCTATATCTAGTACTTTCCTGGTCATGTGGTCAGGTGGTCGCCTCATGACGTGTCCGTACCACCGCAGTCGGCTCTCCAGTAGTTTGTCTGGGATAGGTCTCACCTTGAAGGTGCCTCTTATATAGGAGTTTCTGACCCGATCCAGCCTGGTTATATGGTCGAACCCTTTACCACCTTTTAAAATTTAGCTTGTAGTATTTAGTTTATTTAAGCAGTTGAACGAAAGTTGCTCATTTTCTTTTTCAGTGCCAGTTGAAATTGAGAAACCCGAACAAACTGAATTTAATATTGTTGAATATGACTTCGTACTTAGGATTCCTTGCAAAGCAAAAGGATATCCAGAACCGACAGTTACATGGATGGTGAACGGATTACCATTAATTCTAGGTAATATAATCTTTAATATATGAAATCTTAATATCTTTAATATAATTATGAAAGCGAAACTACTGAATAATAATCGCGAAAGTAAATTATTGAAGTTAGAAAGAATCATGAAATTTGTGCAATAGGTTTACTTTATGTGGACACTCATCATAAAATGTTTTTTTGATGTTTTACCGGCAAGAAGTTAAATGATTCTATTATTTTGTAATGTGGTTTGTATGAAGTCGCGGGCGAAAGCTAATATACACTATATCTCGGAAAAAAGGATCAAAATAAAACCAAAAATTCTGGCTCATTTTTACAAAGGCACACTTCAGTAAAAAAGAGAATCGTGTTAAATTAAAGTATAAATTTTCTAATTTGAAGATCTGATATACGTAGGTATATTAAAAATATTTTTTTAAGAATTAATAAAACAATTACCGAAAACATATTTAAACAAAAACCGGAAATCATTTAAAAATCGTGAACCATTATTTTATTATTATTTAATCGTGTTCAATAAGTTACATTACACGTTGATTTCAGGTTATGGAGAATATGATGGGGAACCTGACGGCACTTTAGTAATTATGCTTCCTGACAAGTCAGCAGAAAATGAATATGTTTGTATGGCTTCAAACGGCAACTCCAATGCCTTGGAATTTTTTACCGTAAAAGTTTCATGTATGTTAATAATCCTTGTGACCGCTAACACGAGACAAAGAAAATCTACATTGTTGGCATACTTAATAATTTACCACGAAAGAAAACGAGTTTCGGCGGTCAAAGATAAAAAAGTTGTGTATTTTTCCTACATTACTTCCACAACCGAGACGAATCAAACGACACCATGATCTCTTATGAAATACAATTTTCACTTTCGAATCCGAGTACTTGATTATTTCAGTATAACTTTATTTGTGTATTAGATTTATATTGCAGTAATTGTTTTTTACTTTTCGTTTTTTTTTTAAGCCGTCGATTTTTTATTATCTTTTCAAATCTTAACCAACCTAACCTAATAGATGTAGTTTATACTATACAGCTTATCCAATACCGACTGAGCCAATGAAAACAATCTATGTTGAGAAGGGAACAACGCGGAACATCCAGTGTGATTTGTCGTATACAACTGTAGATAGCATCAGATGGTACAAGGTTAGTTTCGAAACTTATAGTAAATTTGCTGTCGTGGAGGAACCTTCAGCAGGTACCTGGGCAACCCAAGTTACTGGTTATGTGGGATTTATACCGCACTATAACCCTCAGAATCTGCAACATCATAGAACCGAAGTCCCCTTACCACCTTTTATGTCCACTTAGTAGTGGCTTATGTACGAGCAGAGTTAAGCACTCGTTTTTAAGACATATAGTAAAGTATGTTAGGATATAGTACAATTATAATAAATTCATCGCAAAGACCTTTAATTACACCAAGCCTTGAGACACTGCATGGCATTGCTGGACTGGTGCGTATTTAAGCATTTAGTCACTTAGTATTAAGTCCTCAGTCTGTATCCAACTTTAGATAGTACTCCTATCCTATCTGATTACAGAGGTACATAAACAGGTGGCCTTTTTACATAACGAGGATTTAATGTTAGATCGTTACTTATATTTCAATGTTCATTCATTTACGATTTTTATAAATCAGTAAGAAATTTAGAACTATATAGAACATTAGAACATTCTCCAAAGCAGCGTAATAGTGGTAACAGTATAAACTTGTTCAAAGCACACTTCGGATATTTGGGATTATATGCGAACACATGCCTTATGTGTGAAAGCATCGGGAAGAAATCTACACGTTCCAACAAGTAATTAATACAGATTGATAATCTATATCCTAATCCTTATAATTTTTCAGAGAGACCTGTACCAAATAGTAATAATGATAATAATAATGATAATAGTAATGATAATGTTGATGTTAATAGTAATGATGATATATAGTGGTGATGTTTGATTTCAGGATGGAATACAAATAGAGGTTACTCCACCAGACTTTATTATAACAGATGCTATGGAATCAGATTCAGGGATATACAGCTGTCGTGTAAGCAGTACCTTAGCTGCATACTCGAGTCACATGCAAATCGTCGTGGGTACAAAACCCAATTTTGTAAATCCTCAGAGGAGCCCTAATATACCGTTTGTATTTGGCCAGAAAGTACGTCTCGATTGTGAAGCAAATGGGATACCAACACCTAGGGTATTTTAAAACTTTAAAAATATTTCATTTATCTCTCAAAACTCTAAAATAAATAAGATGATCTGCCATTTTGACAGCTTTAAAATATTGTATGCAAATACCTAGTAACTTAAATTGTGATTTGATATACTAAACTAAACATTCGCGATCATAATTAAGAGACACGATTGGTCACGGTAGTATTATTTTTTATCAGATTGAAGTATCAAACGAGCACGCAGTCCCCCTGATGATAAGTTACTTGTTAATCACAACACACGACAACAACTTCATATAGAACATGGGTTCTATCTGTAGTCTATCATAGATGCATTGCTGCTCCCGTAGACGAAGATGGTTGCCTGATAAACATATAAGTAAGCCGGCAACTACCTTCCAATAAAGCACAGGAACAGCTTTACGGTAGAAACATGTGTGGCGGTGGTACCTCCCTGGTCGAACTATACTTATTCCACCACCTGGAAAATGGTTTTTTTTTTTCATATATTTAGGTTAACAGTATACCTCCAACTTCAAGAACAATTGGTTTCAGATAAAACCCTTATTCTTTATGAAGTTATGGTTATAGATGTCCAAGAGTGGCAGTACCTACTTAATATCATATGGACCACATGCTTACTTCTTGACCGGGCGTCCAATCAAGGGAATCTACATTTACCTATAGGTCGATTGGAGTACGACTAATAAATATTCAAAAAGAAATCGGTGTGGGTTTTTCAATTTTTAAGGAGCGACTATTTAGTTTGTCTATCAATCTGCGTAATTTAAATTTCCAGATTAATGATATAACGGTTCCAGATAAATGAGTTAAATGTGATAAACAGTTACTCGACTAAAACTTTAATTTCAGCTAAGACTATGCTAAGACATGCATGGCAGAAAGAGAAAAATATTAAGTTTGGTGTTAGTGCGATTGCTGCAAATATGAAATATATGTAAATAAAACAATGATTTTATTTTAGATAATGTGGTGGGATAACGGTATAATATCGATGAAACATAATATGGTCTACGAACTGACAATGTACGATGGTGTTATCGGAGAAAAGCGCTGTAAAGTTTCAAATGCATTTGGTACCGTTATTCGAACGTTTGTTATAAATAACTCAGGTAAATTGTTTGCATCCTAGTTTGAAGAACCAGATACCTTTAACGTATTTCTTCGAAATTTTGTTACAAAACCTACAAATAAATATACTAGGTATCTAGAATGTTTATTTTTAGAATTATAGACAATTGATTTAATTAATTCAGAAAATAATATCCATGCAAATAATCGTGTTGTTGTGTGTGTATAAAACAAACTTAATACACATAAATCATGATGTATGCGTGAAGTACCCATAGTAGTTATAACCTTAAGATTTTTTATTTTATTTTATTATTTTACAAATATTTGTACACAGAAACAAAAAAGTAATCATAGATGTCATAAAAGAATAGATAGTACAATATTATATTATAATATAAATTTATTATACTAATACATTACGAATAAATACCCTCTTTCTTTTAAGAAGTCGGTTAAGAAATGATTTATAGATGTATCTAAATGTAATAAAGAACAAAAATAAACTAGTATAATTTTATTATGGGTTTATCAGAAGTGCTTAATCAGATATATGTTTCAAAATTAACATACAATTGGTAGTATAAATCAAATTTAGAAAAAACACCCTTAACCATTTTTATCATATCGCATAGTAAGAAAGAAAGACGATTTGAAAAGCAAGAACAAAAAAAATGCAAACACAACGATTTTGGATCTCAAAGGGCACATACAGTGTTACATATTTTTAATAATTGCGCGCTTTTACACTCCTCAGAAAATCACGAAGAACAACATAATTTGGCTATTTTTATAAAATGCAAATTTTTCATTAGGTCAATTTTAGCCTCACCGTGCGAAATGTACTTAAACGTAAATTAATAGACTAGAAATATTATAGATACCATCAAAAGCCCACGTAAAAGACTGTCATACCCGAATTAAATGATAAATAATTTCGTTTATAACTTCAAACATGGCGCCACCTTAATTCGAAGAATCTCACGCGACTGACTGCACTAAAAATATTTTACGTTTGTTTCAGGATGTAAAATTGACTTCACGAAAGTAGATTTAGACAAGTATCATCCCTTGGTAGTGACAGGAAGGGGCAAATTGAATGAATTTGAAAATAAAGATGGTATAATGATTGTACCAGAAAGTAAAACTGTGACTTTTAAGTGTCCAAGTAAAGAAAATAAATTTAACTGTTTCAATAATGAATTCACTAAAGCTGGATATAACCAAAAGTACGAAGATTTGAAATGTGATACAGAATTGCGCCCCAAAACTAAACAACTACTTCGAGGTAAACCATGTTCAAGCGACCCTCGAAGTATATTAATTGCAGTCGGATATGGGACATTGACTGGCTTTTCTGGATTGTACGATGTTTGTTATAGTAGATCTAATAATCAACAGATTTTTATTAGGTATAATTTAAACCGTTACGCTTCCAATATAGAAATCGATAAGAAGAAATCCTATCTACAGGATTACACGTTCTTTAGTCATGATGAAATGTTTCATTGTGATAAAACATGTTGTTTTGCTGGAAGGCAGCTAATAAGTGCACGTGACTTACCACCAGGGTTACAAAAAGCGACGTATTTTAACATTAACGTTGTACCTCAATGGAATGTATGCGGCAATATCCATGTAAGTATTATCTTCTTAACAGTGGTTCTTGTCTATTTTAATAACGCTATCTATGGGGCTGACATATTCGCAGTAATCCCGTGGACTTCACCATTTTGACTGAGAAAAACTCTAATTATACTTGTTCTTTATACTTAGGGAGTGGCCATGCTCCGGTCATCGGTATTCGGAACTTGTATATGTGCAAAATTTCCAGAAAAAAAGGTGATAGAATAAAAATTAGAGGTAATACTGTGATTCTGATAACAGTTGTGATGCGAACTCTTGATGAATTGCGGACAATCGCTAAGAATCGAAGCGAGCATGCAGTACACTGTCTTGACGACCCGCGTAGCGGAGCGGTCACCATAGCGGTCTGACGCACAGTGGGTCCTGAGTTCGATCCCCAGCCAGACAGAAATATGAATGATAAGTTTAGATTTCTGTTCCGGGTCTGGGTGTCTGTGTATTCGTCTTTGTGTATTCATGGCACCCACGACACATGAGAAAATCTTACTGTGAGGCTATGAGTGTAGAAATCGTTTATGTTTACGTTTACTGTAGCATGCAGTCACTAATATAAGTGGCTACTGCCGACAGATCTCTGTAATTAGCTCTAGATAAATTTAGAATCATGCCTGCAGTTGGCGACAGATGTGTTACTGCCTCATAAGTATTGGAAATTAAGGGAATGCCTCGAATAAGGATGTTTCCCTTATCACACCTTTCAAATTAGGCAAAAAAGCAGCGCTTTACTTTGCTGTTATTGGGCAGAAATAGTTGTGGCGTAATGCTGCTGGGGCTGAAAAAGAAAGTACCGCATATCGTATAAATAAGTGCAGAGATAATTTATAAAATTTATTTCAGAATTGGGATGAAATAGAAAAAAGGATCAGAAATCTTGCCAAAACCGTTACATTCAGTTTAGAGGTTTATAGCGGAGGTCATGATAATCAAAAAGGATTCCTTGAAGACAAATATAGCAATAAGATAAAAATATCGAAATATTTATGGAAGGTAGATTTTAAAAATATTCCTCATATTTTATAAGTTACCATTTATCATTTCTTTACATTGGCAGTACATTTATTTTATTTCAACAAAATATTTTTTGTATCACCTCTAACAAGTAGATACGAAAGGCCAACCCGCATACATTTAATAATTGAAAGCATGGCAATACTAAAATTATGTAAAAATGATTAAAAACAAAATAAATAACATATATTTATATTAAATATAAATGAATAAACATAAACACGTTACAAAAAATAACGTTGTATAGGTAAGCGAAAAAATTAGGGTTAAAAAAGTATCAGAATTAAAGTATCTGAGATAAGATGCTGAAATAAGGCGCTCGGTAAATTGTTTTGACTTCGGTTTTCAAGACATAGAATAGAGGTTCACTCAAAGTCAATCAGGGATGTTGTTACTAATGAGGACTAAGATGGTGGCCTTGTATTTGGGGCGAACTGTTTCACGTTGGAAATAACGAAGGGGACACATCCCAGTCAAACAATATTGGTTCGTGCCTCGTAAAACATTTACTATATATCTTATCTATACTATCTATACTAATATTATAAAGCAGTAGAGTTTGTGTGGTTGAACCCGCTAATCTCAGGAACTATTGGTTCGAATTGAAATTTTTTTTTTGTTTTGAATAGTAAATTTATCGTGGAAGGCTTAAGGCTATATAACATCACACTATGTTCGTTTGTTTTTATTAAATTGTTCTCTAATAAACACCGGTGAAACTGCGTGGCACAGGTAGTAGAAATATAATATAGAATTTAAAGTAAAATTATTCATTCAGGTGGTACAAGTCAAAGACAAAAATCTGGCACTGGCTATCATCATCTTAAATGTGCCAAACTTGACAGCGGCGGAGGCAAAGACTCACGTATTTTGTACAGATATATGCGACCGCACCGATTGGATGGCGAACACAGAATGGAGAAATGAGAAACATGGTTATACATTTTGCTGCAATGCTTGGGAATTTGCCAAAGTAGTTGGCCCACAATACCAACGCATATTCAAGAGAAAATTGTTGCTGACAAGAAACATAAACTAAAATATTAAGAAAAGTAAACAAAATTTAATAATTTAAGACATCGTTAAATTAAAGGTTTTTTTACCAGATTCTCCTAATTCATGACTCTGCTCAGAAAACCATCTCAAAATTTCATCATAATAATAAAATCGTATTACTAGTTTTTAGCAAACGACGGAAGAAGACATGTAGATTTTTTAAAATTATATTTAAGTAGCAACCGAGCACGCAATGTATCTGTTAAGTGTTTACTGCTGCCCATGGACATTTTTAATCAATGAAGTCGATCGCTGATGCGTTGCTATTTCCGAGGACTAAGAGTAGCCGGTAATGCGACAGTAATTCCGTCTGTCTGCTACTATTTCAGGGTCAAACCGCTAGGCCGATTGTAACGATTTTGTATGGAGTTTGAAGCCTGGATATGGATATAAGCAGTAGCTTTATAACTTTATTATTATAAGTAGAAAAAAAGAAGTACCTTTTTTTCTACTTATAATAATAAAGTTAGTATCTTAAGCGTCAAAAATATTAATTTAATCACTGGTGTAATTATTCATAATTCTAGGATAAAAGAGAATAAATAATAAAGACATATTTTGAAATGTTAACTTATTTTTGACTATTTAATGTCCTTCGTTTTAGTATTTATATGAATGATGTGTGTAGATTTTTTCTCTGTTGTAAATTTTGATATTTTGACTTGGTGTACATATTAAATCGACATACATGGTAATTTATACTAATTGTCGTCACATTAAAATGCTAAAAGTATACCTATTACAATTACAAATTCATAACTCGTATCACAAATATTATTTTAAAGTAAGCGTTCATATTTTTGTAAATATATTTTCCCATCTCTGATTAATCTAGTTGTTTGGATGGATAGAAATAATTGTATTTGTACATATAGACAATACTTATATTTTATAAATGTTAAGGTGTTACGAGTTCCAGAATTATAATAGTTCCTGTAAATATGAGTACATCGCTTTCTGCGGATCTGCGAATATATTTGTAGTCTAGATTACTGATTAGAATTATTTTAGTATTCGCAATGTTTCATATACCATCTTACTTTATTGATATTTCGACCCAGTTAGATGGATCGTGGTCACGGCGAAACTGCGGTGGCGGGGAGAAACCGTCGACAAGCACTAGCCGTGACCACGATCCATGTAACTGGGTCGAAATATCGACAAAAAGAAATTCCTAAAACCGCATATCGTGAGTACCCGTAACATATTAAAATGTATAAATTGCGCGATAATATTAGTCTTAAATCATACCATATATAACTTTGTATATTTCATAATTAGGTTAATTATTACGTACAAGAGATCTGAAGTAAATTTTATAAAAAAGTATTACTTATGTGTTTTTTTATAAGACTCCTTTTATAATAAAGAAATATCATGAAGTAAAAATGAGAATGGTATCTCGATTCGTTTAGGAGATACATGAACTAACGTACGATGGTGCCATTTGTTGCACTACTTGGTGGTTCTTACTTCTTAGTGACTTAACTTTTACTAAAAAGAACTAGCAACATCGTTCAAAATATTAATACAAAAACCCGATTACTTAAAACTACATTTTTGTTCTTAATGATATAAATATTTAATTTAAACTTTTTTTTAGGTTATGCCAAAATACAATATATATATATATATATTTGGATTGGTCTATTTACTAGCTTTGTTGCCCATAATATCGTTATATTAATAAAATCATCCCTCCCCCCCTCTATTTCCAGGCGCCATTTTAAAACATTATATAGCCTATGTCACTATGCTAAGTAAGATGATTCTAATGATATGTCATACGTCACAATCCGTCAAGCGGTTTTTGCTGTAGCGCGTGCCAAAGAAATGGACATATATAAAACAAACATACATACGCTCGAAAAACATTATCCTCCTTCTGACGCGGGTAAAAAGCTAATGCTATTCGAGCGTATATATGAAACGCAGATGTTTGCCCGATTGCGTCAGGGGATTACCTCTGACGCAATCGGGTAATCATCTGCGTTTCCCCGGTTAGTGCTCTTGCTACCTTTTTTATATAAATATGAAGTAGCAAACGAGCAAGCAGCCCATCTGATGGTAAGTGGTTACTGCCGCTCATGGACATTTGTTAGCAACTTCATATAGAACAGGGGTTCTGCTTGAAGTCTATCACAGATGCGTTGCTACTCCCGAGGACTAAGATGGTCGCCTCATGTAAAAGTTAGCCGGACATAATTGTTAATATATTTATATAAGATATATATGTGATGGAGATGATAGCTTCTATAGATTTTTAAGGGAAAAATAAAGGGGACAGAGGGATCCGAACAATATCTACTGAGAAATTAGAAACTGAAATGAATGAAATAACTCAAACTTCACAATATTTTTTTTAAGTTTATACAATGGAAGTAGATATAAGTGACCATTGCCGCCTGTGGGCACCCAGATATAATTAAAACTTTACTTGAGGTTGAACACAGATGCTTTACCTACCTGTCAGGATTCGGTCTGTACGTCTCCCTAAATGATGTAAATAACATTTTCTTAAAGATATTGATATTTAGATATTGATATTGAAGCCATGTGGGTTTGCTAGTGTCAAGTTCGAAGTTTTTACAAAAAGAGTTCTATAGCAATGAAATTTCAATAGCTGATAGACTTAAAATGACGTGGCGTGACTTAACTTCGTTTCCACCACTCACCTCGAACACTGCGCTATGCTATTACTGCAATATTCGAAGTGAACTGCGTTCTGGTGCAAAAAATACGATGAGGAAGAGGCATTTGAAGACCTCTAAGGTAATAATCTCATGAGAACCCCAAGGATATTATTCTAGTTCAAATCAGAGACATTTGGTGCTCGTTTGCTGTTGTTTTATAATATACATAAATATAACGAGAAGTGACTATATCGGTTTTTCATAATCCAGACAATTGAAACAAACAGGCAAATCAGAAACTACAGATCCAAAAATATGTATTACTAATACAAGGAAAACTTAATATCGTATCTAATGAAACATATTACATTAAATACATACATTAATGAATATTTCATTGTACTTCGAAATTATTGTTGTTTCTGTTTACAATGTTTATTCTGGCTTTAAGACGAAATACCCCGAAAATGTCTCCATTTTCATTATCGTAATTTGTTTTTTTCTTTATATTATTTATTATTTTTTAAATACACC
>DWNE01002199.1:0-19515 GCA_018249875.1 Cecropterus toxeus | reverse complement strand
CTGGCCGGGAATGGAACCCGGGACCCACTGCGCGTTAGATCGGTATGGTAACCGCTCGGCCACGCGGGTCGTCAATACCTAGAGTAACGTGTTGGAAGATGCCTAGATCGAACCTAACGAAATCGTGGTGAAAGATCTATACCAACAATGGGATATTGGAAGGGATGTAAAAGCCATAGGTAAGTTGTTGAAGGGGCTGTAACTGTATTGTCTCGACATTGTACTGTAAAGGCATCACTACATTTGCATTTCGATACGCCTCTATATGTCCATTCAGTAATCTTGTTTCGATAGAGTGGGTTCTGTACATGCTGATAGAACCTATATACAAAGAACCAATGTATGTACGTATATACATGATGTAATTGTTTTTAACGTCATTAATTATTACTGTTTATTTTTGGGATTGCTATTATTTGCAACAATAGTTTATAGTTCGTTTAATAGTGATGCCCACCCATTTTGGAGATCTTTGAGATGTTTATCGAACTCTCAGATAAAGCATGTATGTATGGAAATTTTCGAGTACTAGTAAAAGAGTAAACTAAGGGTCATGAAACCTTCCCATCAAGCGTTATTTCTGGGCGTTGCAAGCTTTAGTTGAGTGTTAAAACAAATGTATAAGTGTGATTGAATTTCATGAAAACCCGGTGCAAATTGCAACGAAATTTGCTAAAATTCGCTCAACGCTGAAGCTGAAGCTTTCAGCGTCAAGCAAGTGCGATCCTCGTGTAAATGATGAAAATGTATGATATCTACAATAAGTATGAATGTAGCTAAAAATCCACCTGAAATACGATTTTAATCTTATCTGATACCCAACATGGGTGTGTCTCTATTCCTAAGTGCCTTTGATTTTACAGTAATTCTGAAGTCAGTATAAAGAAATTCGGAACTTCATTATTCACTGAAATACTAGAACATAGGCCATTATTATAGCCTATAGACGATTTTAATAAATTGGCATACAACTTATATATAATGTTACTTGATATCATGACTATTCAATATAGCCTAGGCGCCTTTTAATGCAATTCTAAACAATGAAGACATTGTCGTATATTCAACAGGGATAATACGCATGGATTCTGATACATGACACTCGAACAATAGGCTGTCTGGCTTAGCAAAGCATTAAGTTATTGGATTTCTAATAAGACTGAAATATTGTTTATATTTCAGTCGCCTAAAATAATACTGAATAGGACAGGCAAGATAAACAAAACTAACAAAAGGAACCAATGAAATTACGACTAATAAAATATTTTTTTAAACAAATTAAATTATAATTTTTGCATAGTAAATGTGAATGTTAAAAGAAATTTTATATTTCTTATACAATAGAAATATTAATTTGAAATAATACATGAATCTCAGGTAATTAGCCCGTCAATTACCAGACTAGTAACTTTACTAAACGGCGGCGGCACCTAGCATTTAAAAGTTTATTTAGCCGTAGCGTCTAATAAAATATTTAATGGACAGGTTGGCTGATGACTCCAAGTTTAGGCCATTCTTACAATAGTGTGGCCAGTGACAAAAAATATTAAACATCTATTATTATTATTCCCGGTGGTATTCCCGGAGCGCTATGATATGGTGTTCTACAAAAAGGGTGTGAAAAGAGTTCTCCTTCAAAACCAGCGATGCATTGGGGACTCCTCTGCTGTTGCAAGTGTTCATAGGCGACGGTGACTACTTTCCATCAGCTAGCCCGTATACCTTACCGTCAGGTTAAGTATAAAAAAAATCTATGCCCACATCGTCGTGCCCTGATCTCTAGGTTTTGTATTTTCTTTAGTAACTAATGTAACGTAGCTCTCACTAAAATACTTTATTTTCATTTAATATAACATTATTTATGGATCAGTAATGAACAAATAGAGAAGCAGAAAAAGATTTACATTTAAACACATAAAACGACATTTAAATATATGATATTAAACGCGTATTAAAGCGCGCTGGTAATATATTTTTGTACTGAAATTGTCATTGCTCGTTTACTGTAATTACTGCGAATGAAATAATAATTTCTCTCAATGTGTTAATTTTTAAGCCTATTACGAACAATCTGATGCGTGGATGGCTAATTGAAAATATGTTTTGCGTGCCGATATTATTTAAACTGAACGAAATTTTATACCATTGAATATTGATGGACGAATTGGCCGGCAATTATATATTTTTAATAAAATTATTTGTGATTAATGATTGTTCTTGTTAAGTAACGTTATAAATAAATACTAATATCCGTCCATCCAGCCATCAGCCTTTCGAGATCCACTGCTGGACATAGGCCTCCCCTAAACGACGCCACTCAAACCGGTCCCCTGCCTTTTGAATCCAACGGTTCCTCGTTGTCTTCTTCAGGTAATCGGTCCACTAATATATTTTATTACATTATAAGCAACTTCATATAGAACATCGTTTCTATCTGAAGTCAATTAAAGATGGGTTGCTATTGCTACTCCCGTTGAGTGAGATGGTCGCCTCATATATAAGTGAGCCTGAGATAAAGCGCCAGGTCAAGAAAGTCTAGTCAGTCTCTCTCTCTACTAATATATCTTAAAATTTAAAATATAGAATTTACGAAATACTAACCTAAAGCCCTCTACTGTGTAAACGTGTATCGGTGTCACTGAGATGGAGACTTCAAGCGTGTCGAGGCGCAAAAGCGGCGCCGTTAAATTAACGTCGTACAAAATATAGACGCAGATTCTTCTGAATATTTATTACCGTAACTGTGGTATTTTGTTTAAAGTAGATGAAAGAGGTCTCACGTTTGCGCTGTTACTGTTCGGATAGCATTACGGTGTTGCGCAATCGTATAATATATAATATGTTTATAAAACAGAAAATAGAGTTGTTCATGTTCACTTAAAGTAACTAATAGTCGAACATGCTCGAAGTGAGTATAAAAGGAGACTCTAAGGTATGGCTGCCTTATATATGAGGCAACCATCTTAGCACTCGGGATATATAGCTACTTATGATATATGAAGCTACTTACACCTGTCCATGGGCGGTAGTCACTACTTACCATCACGTGGACTGCAAGCTCATTTGCTACTTTGGTTGGATTGTTGACTTATACTTTTATTATACGGCGAACATGTATTGACAAAACCTGTACATTCTTGTGAACTTCTGTGAAATAAGCAAATCAGTTTCCAAGCGGCGCACAGTCGTGGCACGTTCCAGTACTCGGGTGGCTGATTAGCATGCAGCCGTCCGCGCCGCTACTGAGCCATGATGTAACGTCGAGCTTTGAGGAGTACGCCGAGTAAGATATAAGTTCCTATTGCGATAGGAAAAGTTTAAATTATTCCACTATTCTGGATAGGAACTTTTAGATCAGCACTATCACCAATCATAATTATAAATCAGTTGTGTGTTAAATAGTAGAATCTTCTTGACGATTGTGGATCAGGCGTAGGTACTTCTAAATTATGTATTTTTATTGCATAAGCTTCAATGTTGAAACACAATTTCAATTATTTCATTTTTATCGGAGAGGAAACAGTTTGAATGGACGAGAGTATAAGACATTCCAGATTATTCCAACTATGTTTAGCTGGATGTAACTAATCCTGTTTTCGCGTCGATACAGGATTTTGTGACTAATGAACAGTTTAGGCGCACGCGAGACTTTTTTGGTTAGTTTATCATATCCTTTTAAAAAATGTAAAGATAGATAAAGATACGATAAACCTGTGAACTAAGCAAATCAGTTTCCAAGTGGCGCACAGTCGTGGCACGTTCCAGTACTCAGGCGGCTGATTAGCATGCAGCCGTCCGCGCCGCCACTGAGCCATGAAG
The DNA here is from genome assembly GCA_018249875.1 of Cecropterus toxeus. Taxonomy (NCBI): domain Eukaryota; kingdom Metazoa; phylum Arthropoda; class Insecta; order Lepidoptera; family Hesperiidae; genus Cecropterus; species Cecropterus toxeus. Next base: position 15,696 of record DWNE01002199.1, on the reverse strand, counting down.
CGACGTCGAGCCTTGAGAAGTACGCCGATTAAGATATAAAAATTTCTATCGCGGACCAATAATTGTATTTTTTTTAATATTTGGTCAAGCGTAGATCCTTTTAGATTAACACTCTTAAACCAATAATAATTATATGGGATTCTACTGCATGTTGAAAAGTAGTAGAATCTTCTCGATCAATCTTGATGATCGATTCTGGATCACGCGTTTCCTTTATTTCTAAATTACATATCTTTACCAATCATGCGTAAATTTCAAATGTTGTAGCACTAATTCAATTTTTCATTTTATTTTTATAGAAACCAATTTGAGTAGACAGGATCATGAGGCATTCCAGCTTAGAACATAAACTTTTAGTAAGATACGGGTAAAATTGATGCAGATTTCTAGTAAGCTAAGAAATTTTTAGTCAATACATCATATGGGTTTTGTAAATACTAGTAGATAAAGATAAGATAAAATCTGTGAACAACTGTAAACTAAGCAAATCAGTTTCCAAGCGGCGCACAGTCGTGGCACGTTCCAGTACTCGGGCGGCTGATTAGCATGCAGCCGTCCGCGCCGCCACTGAGCCATGATGCAACGTCGAGCTTTGAGGAGTACATGAATGAGTAAGGAATAAATTATTCTGTTCTACTTGAGATGAAACCTTAGGAGTAAAATATTTATGTCTATTGTATATAGTAGATTCAGTGACAAACGTATGTGCAGTGCTCTTGTTATTAAGTAGTCCGTATTAGTCTTGGATGTCGGTTAAAAAGGAAAGTGTTATGTACCTTGTTACCTTCGATAATTAATGAGGAACGACCATTGAATAAAGGATAAATATTTATGACCAAAAACATTAATTAAAACACTTTATAACAAGCAATTTTTGGATTAGTGTTATAAAAAGATCGAATTGAAATGATCTTTAGTGAAGTATGTAATAAACAACAATTTCTAGGAACGCATTGTTTTATACGATTAATTTGATATCAAGTTTCAGCATCAAGTCGATGAGGTGAAGGATAAATATACAGCTATAATTTAAAATAGCGTTAAAGTTCCCTTTGTTGACAAGTAAGCGGAAAATTCATACCCAAAACGTCTATTTTACGTAAGCCTATAATATCCTACTTTCAGAAGAACATCCACTTTATTTTATGTACAACTTTCCGTCTCCATTTAGTAAGCAACAATTTGTTATGCAAAAGAGTCGGCATTCTTACAAATGTTTCATCTACATACAGTTAACTTAGTGCAAACAGAAACGTTCAAGAGACTGCTCTCCAAGCGTGTCAGGCTTCCCTTCCCGCTTTGTGAATGTCCATGAATTATATGTAAATTAGGGTACGTGGCCTAAAAAGAAAAACAGCGCTCACCTACATCAAGAAACAAAACTGTGTCGTCACGTTGCCACATTAAGGGGTAGAATAAATTAAGGTGAGGGCGAGGCGAGGCTCACATGTAAATGAAACGAGTGATAATGCGGCAAACACATCGCTCAAAGCTATGCCTGGATTGTGCCGGTGTTAGGCGGACTTAAAGTGAACGAATGTATTCTTGGAACAAACTCTAAGAGAAGAATATGGAAATGTAATTATAAGATCCAGGATAGCATTATTTTTGATACATAAACCAATATCTAGAAATCGTTTCCGCTTATTCTATCTTATAAAGTAAGTTTACAGATATCTTAATGGTTGGCAGATTTGATTTAACTAATAATCACACAGTTCCAATAAAGACATGAAATTAAAAACCCCAGATAAGAGGTTAGATTGCAGGATTATATAATAGAGATTAGTTTAGGCGGTTTTTGCTGTTAAGTATCTCTAAAAACTGAGTTGGAGCACTAAGTACATACATAAGTACCGTCTGACAACACTGATCTCAGACCTTATTAGAAACCTTCAAAAAAGAAGATCGACATTACAATTTCTTTTGAACAAGAACACTAAAGCGTGACAAAATGAACGAAAACACTAGACCCCGAAAGGTTCTACGATCCGTCCATTTCCCTCCCCATTACACTCGAATTCGCGGACGCTCCGTTTATATTGGCCAACTGTTTTTCAATTACCAACACAAATACGTCCAAGCAAAACTCAGGCAACATTTAGGAACACAAATTGGAAACTTGCACAGAATGCTATGAAATACGCAACAACGGCAGGTTCCGAACACGAACGCTCTAAAAGACAAACGCTGTACGACATTACGGAATTCTATTTCGGATTCGTCGTCGAGTATTTGCCGGTGTTCGAAAGTTGTAACCCGCTGGTCAAATACTGTAACAAGTGTGGAACCGAAATGGGAAGTGCGGACGTTCGGTGAATAAAGCTGCGTGCAAATTTAAGCGAATACCACCATTGGACGTTTCAACTATCCATCTTAGACTATCCATCCATCGATAGAAAAAATTGTCATATGTTAAACGTGTACTAAAAATATACTGAGTTTGTCGGAGGCATCGTAACTATTAAACGAATCAACTGATTTTTGTGTAGTTTTTTTTTATTGAAAGATGCTTTGGTCGATATGTTTACAGTAAACTGATTGTTTTACTGAAAAAAAACTCGTTTAGCTTTTTAAGGACCACTCTTTTTTTTGTTTTTATTTAAGTTGTTTGATTTTAGATAAAATCTAAAATTGAGCTTGACTGAAGAATTTCACATTCGGCTTGAGCCATGTGCGTATTAGAAATTCATTATCAAGTGCTTGGATGTGACTGGAACTTATCCTTAAAATCCTTAAAAAAACATTTGTATAATATACAAACTCACACACCACGTAATCTCTCAAGCAAGAGATGAAGACGTAGTCTACCACGGACTACGACTTCATCTTTTGCTTTGAGAGGAGGACCTGCAAACGACAGTGGGATAGTAGAGACTGGCGCCTGCCTAGTTTCTTGTATATACAAATGAGAAATTGAGTTTCTGAGCAGAATGTAGGCTACGCAAGTCTAAAAGAGGTGTTCATTTGTGTTTACTTTGTAATTTGTTTGTGTTTAATTTGTAATGTGTGTTTAATTTGTATAGGCTGAAACTTTTTGACATATATCAGCAGATATTAACGCTATTCGTACAATATTCGTGATGGAACTTTCGACTTAAAGTTTGGGTAAAAAACATACATAGATTATCAACCACTTCATATAAATATTCTAATTTTGGAGAAGAGTGGAGTGGAGATGAGGAGAGGAGTCCTGCTGAGGTTGGCCACTGATGTGTTCAGAGGAAGCTTCCAGGGTTAATTATAATGTCTATGGCCGGCATTTATCAGCTCGTACATATTTCAATATAAAAACAATTTATTTTTATACAAAAACATACATTTTAATTACCGAGTAATTTCCTGCAACGCATCATAATTGAACATACTTTCAATTAAACGCTATACCCCAGGATAGAGCGTCGATCCAGTTTACGTTCTGGGCTATTTAACGGCATGCGACAAAAGCTGAGTTTGGGATATCTCCAATCAATACCGACCCTAAATACCGTTTACTGACCGGTTCTCTAGCGTTTCTTCGTTAACTTTATATAGAATTTCTTTTAAGATAAATATTAGGCCTTAGTCGACCATGCTGGGCTAATTCACATTGAATTAATTCACAAACGTTTGAGATGTGAAGAAACGACGAAACACCTTATTTAGAATTTATGCACCGATTTCTTTACGATATTTTCTCTTCCTGATAAAGCAATATGCACATCGCTTCGGAACGTCAGATTTACCTTAAATTCGCACCGAATCTACCAGCGTGACAAAATATTTGCAACCGTCAAAAGAGCTTCATTCTTAAGTAACCTAGTAATTCTCTGCAACGTACCATAATTTCACGTGTTTAATCAAACACTGTAGCACGGAGAATAGCGCTATTCTACCTTACGTTATGGGCTATTTAACGGCATGCGACAAAGACCGAGTTTGGGATATCTCTAATCAATATCGACTAAAAATACCGTCTCAAGCGTCTCCCGATTCATCGTTGAAGCACGGTATTTTTGTCTGAATTTAAAACTAAAACATCATCACTATATTGACCTAGGTTTGAAGACATTATAAACGTTTGAAAACTGTATGAACAATTCTTTGGCTTGTAAGTTTCTTCGCAATATTTTTTCTGTCTTGAATTTAAACCGGATCTTCCAACATGATAACGTTGATCAAGCTATTACACTTCCTTTAAAATTTACGAATAATTTGCTGCATCGAGCCATAATTTAACGTGTTTAATCCAACATAATGGTCCTGAGAATGGTGCTATTCCAGCTTACGTTATGGACTATTCATTGGTACGCGACAATATCGCCAATCAATGTCGCCCGAAAATACCGGACAAAACTTCTGGCGATCGTCGATATACGCGATTTTTTTCTTAATAATAAAATTACAGTACCACCATAATGGTCTAGTACACGTTTGCAGATGTAAATAATGTAAGTAAAGTTTGTAAAGGTTTGAAAATTTTATGTACAATTCTTGGTCTTGTAAGTTTCCACCCGAGACTTTTTTCTTTCTCGAAAATATACCGCATATTGATGTTTCAGTATCCAACCTTTAGACTTTTAGATTACCGAGTAATTTCCAGCAACGTACCATAATTTAACGTGTTTAATCAAACACTATAGCCCGGAGAATGACGCCATTCCAGCTTACGTTATGGGCTATTTATCGACGTGCGACAAAGGCCGAGTTTGGGATATCTCCAATCAATATCGACCCTAAATACCGTTTACTGTCCAGAAAGTCCGCCGTTTACACAATATTGTTTTTATCGGAGTCAAACTCTTCAAGTTTCCCGCAAACATATTAATATTTCGGTCAACAAATATTCATTCCCGAACCACTTTTAAGGATATGAATTTTGAAGTCTGTCAGTTAATCTTGTTTGCTTGTGTGGTTAATATCCTATACAAACGAGCCTTTATAATATATTTATATTATGTTTATTTGCAACTGGCTAAAATCTTGGATTACAGACATTTTGGGCAGAAAGACTATTCAAAAGCATACAATAATGCATTATACATACAGGATAAACCATATTTTTAGATGAATGTTGCCTTTCAATAATTTGAAATATATTTAAAAAAAAATCTAGAATTGTACAGGGTTGGGTCACACAGGCATAGAACACTTGTATTCAAATACACATGCCACTTTATGTTGTATTTTTGGCAACAATCCTTTATTTGGACTCCTTTTTAAGAATGAAAAGGTTTAGGCCATACCGAACTGTCAAAAGACCTACTCGATAGAACTATAATGGTTCCACTATCTTCTTACACTTTTTTCTCACTTATAGGGAAAACTTTCAAATATATAAGTTTTTGTCACGACGTGGCCACTGAAAACGTGTGTAGCCGTTAATGTACACGCGCAGGAGTTCGCAAATAATTATAAGTGAGATACTTTTAAATTACCGATTAATTTGTCGGTTCCATAACTCAACGTATTTAATCAAACACCATTGCCCGGAGAACGGCGCAGTTTCCGTTTACATTATAGGCTATTTAATACCAGGTTACGATAGCTATTTATCAGCATGCGACAAAGGCTAGGTGAGGATATATCCAATCAATATTAAACCTAAATAGCGCTGTCTAGACTAAAGGTTCTTAACCTTATCATCATAACAGACTATTTAATGAATATTTGTCTTGACCTAGAAAATTAGGACTCATAGAAAAGGAAGCAATCTTCAAGAATATTTCGTTCAACAATTCACGAATCACTTCTACTGGTGCTGCGGTCTACGTAAGTAAACTATCTAAAACATCCGATGTTTCACCTAGGCACGAGCCTCCTCTTGAAATAAGAAGGTTACTTTATTCTAACACCTGATCAGATTCAAATTAACGGCTATAGGTACTCAATTATTTCTACTTCATTGGAAACACATTTGTATAAAGAATTCTTGTCGATCCTATTTCCATGATCTTTTCTTTATTATACTAAAAATCTGCGGTGTTTCCTGGTGTTCAAATGCTAGAGGCCAGCCTGAGAGATCTAATTAATATCACTAGCATATACTCACTCACTCACTCACTGCTACGTATATTTACACGAATAAATATTTCTCATTAGGCTCCATAATCGTAAAACAGGACGTGACTTGGCAGATCTTAATTTTCTCAATTTCCCGTCTAGAAGAAATACGAGCTCGGATCGTAAAAGAAATGAGTTCGCTTGAATAGTTTCGCACACGTTTCATTATTTTAATGTTCTTATAACTTTTCCAGCGTTTTCTTCAATTAAATTCGTTGCTGTAATAGTTCCCGTTGAGGTAGAAGTTACTTTAGTGGCGTTTAATTTTATCTATGATTTTGAAAGGTTTTAATGACCACTTGTGAGTCTTAAAATCTTTCTTGAACACTGTTTGTTTTATGAAGTTGTGTGTCGAATTAATTATGGTTTATTACGGTTGCAAGTAAAGTAAATATGAATGCTTAAGAATTAAATAGCAATTAAATTAATAGGAAAAACATTTTCTTACATTTGATCTAGACTTACATGTGATATTCTTTCATATATAATATATCTACTATTGGATATATAGCAATATAAGATTAGAAATAAAAAACCAATGCTCACAAAGCGGAAGCAAGGTTCCTTGCAGTTTCACGTGATTTTCCTACAGAACTTCATTAAACAATCTGCGCTCTCCAGATAAAAGATCCAACGTGTACCTACTTCGACCTGTAAAGTGACTCATTAAGCGAACTAGAATAAGGTTGTGCTGTAGGGGAAGTTTGAAATGGAGAAATGTATGAGTTTTCGTTCCGTTTGCTTTCAATTTATTCCTATTGGATAGCGCCCTTTTTTCATAAAATCATTTTGTAGGATACCAAATACCATTTACGTCCAGCAATTGGTAATAAGTGGGTTTACTAATTTGTTTACGGATTTACGGTATGTTGTAGGTATTTTATCAAATAAGAAGTAGTGTTTAATGTAGGAGGTTATATCAAAGTATCAAGTTTAAAGGTTCTTAGATTATTCGACTTTAGAGGCTTTATCTTCACTCCCATTTCTGAGTTATAACAACAGTGTTAAACACTGCTAGCATCCGATTTGGAAGGTGTAGGTACAGGTACGTTGATCCAACTTAGTCCCCATGGCTAACGCATCTGTGGCTGATCTCAGGTACCTATCCTTCCTATATAGGGTGATTATATATACAAGTGGGCGTCATTGACTACTTAGTATCAAGTTATCTGATTATTAGTTTTTTTATAAGAATGAAATAGCAAACGAGTATGCAGTCCACCTGATGGTAAGTGGTTACTGCCCATGGATACCTGTAAGCAACTTCATATAGAACAGGGGTTCTATCTGAGGTCGATCACAGATGCGTTGCTACTCCCGAGCCTAAGATGGTCGCCTCATATATAAGAGAGCTGTAGTTACTATGTTTTTTTTAAATACGGGATGGAGTCTTCAAGGTAAAACGATTCTGTCACTTCACGTGTCATTACGAAGCTAGACAAAAATTGAACGTATCTCAGCCGAGAAATGCACCAATCCTCGCTCGATCGACAGTTTAATTTTCCGGCATTCAGACAAGCTCCGCGCATGACTTCTTCATGAGCTATTGTTTGCTTTCAATTCTAACATTAAAGGAAGTTATAACCTATACAAGTTAAACTTATAAATAATGTTCAATGCCAAAAGTTGGTTTTGTAGTATATTTTATTCACATAACATTAATTAAAGTAAGAAATTAGTGTTTCATAGAAATTTGTAGATGTTGTAACTCTTCATTTTTTTATTATTATGACAATATGAGTATCAAATTTAAGCTAGTAAATTTATTTACTAGCTTACAAAAACCACACTGCTTAAAATTTTTAATCACAGTTTATTGTTTTTAAGCAGGCGGTGTTTTGTTTTCATAGTTATATGTTTCATTTAAGGCTTTTTATGAGCTTTTGTTAAAACAGTAACAGTACATATATGGAATGGCATACCATTCCTTATTATTATATTTATGTTAACAAAACACCGCCTGCTTAAAAACAATAAACTCCGATTAAAAATACGGTTTTTAAGCAGTCTGTTTTTTGTTTCTGTAGATTTAATAATGTTAACTGTTATAATAAAAAGACTCACCTCATCTTTGCCTTTGACGACGCACATCTGTACATCTTTTTCGGATGAATACCACATCAACCTCCGCTGTTCTGCCAGGTCTGTCAAGCTGAGGTTGTACACGACATTTCTGAAACAAACAAATTATTTATTAAAGATAACTTTCAGTGTTTGAAATTATGTGAGGTGTGTTTTTAAAAAGATTAACAGGTGTTATTTGTGTTTTTTACTTAATTACGGCTGAAATTGTTTAGTGAAATGACTGATAAAACATAAAATATTTTATCGATATTTATTTATAGATATTGTCAGCTACAATATTTTTTATTATACTATCACCGAATCGCCACATAAGCACAACAAAAAAATCCGGCAAAAACTTACCTTCTTTATACCATCTTGTTTATTACATGAAAAATAAGTAAGTTCCAGGTTCCTGACTAACAAAGTGGAAAACCCTTCAAATTTTAACTACACCAAAATCAATTCAAAGTAGATATAAATACGTTGTTATCTTTGAGACCGCCTCTTAGGTGGTAAGACTCATTAAGGACCTAACATCTAGCACACCTAACACCTATTTTAAATTTCTAGGCCTCTCTATACCTCTATAAACCTTTAGCTCTATACGGTAGAAATACTCTCCCCTTTAATAAAGATATTTGAGACATAATTTCATAAAGAAATTATGGCATGAACTTTCTCAATTACAAGACTTTGAATGGCCGGTGTGATTTACCTACGCTATGTTTTGAGATGTAACAGACTAACTTTAGCCTAACTCGAATTTAAATTAATGTCACAGTTGTATTTTACTTTGTACTAAAGTTGATAAAGTACAAAACCTTCTATGCATAATCGTCAATTTTGCCTATAATATTGTAGTTTCATATCAAATTATTAAAATTAAATGTGTATAGGGGTTATTAAAAACGACAGCTTTGTAACCTTGTGGTAGAATTCGGCCTTTTGCGTTCCCCTTTGAACCCGAAAAAATAAACGTTTTTGCCGTTGTTTTTCGAAGTTGTTAATGTGTTAGAATAGAAAGCATGTCATTATAACATAGGCTTTTTGCCTTTTTTATCAGACTGAAGTAGCAAACGAGCATACAGTCGACGTGATGGTACGTGGTTAGATACTGTCGCCCATTGAAGTCAATCACAGATGCGTTGCTACTCCCGAGCACTAAGATAGTCGCCCCATAAATAAGTGAGCCGGCAATCACATCCTTTCACTAAAACGCAGGAACTTCTGAAAGTAGCTGTGGCGGAGGTACCTCCTCGATCGAATGACATTGGTTCTACTACCTTGCCTATGACTAACTTGCAATATTCTTTAAGGACCATGGAATCTACTTGACCACTATGGTAAGCTATGACCTTAAACCTTATTATGAAAGATCTGTGCTTAGCAATAGCAATAATGCGGATTAATAATCATGTGGATTAAATGGGAATATCGAAGACACATTGCGCAGATAATGTTAAAGCTCCAATGGCTAATATCTGCTTATCCTAATCGCTTCGTGGCAAACAGTGCATATGCGTGTATGGCGTATTACAAACATTTCGAACTAATAGTGTCTCTCAAACAGACAACTAGACATTTGATATCGACGTAATCAAGATGCAAAGACACACGAGTAGTTCAATAAATACGTTGACAGTTGACAAAGGTTGATACTTGGTAAACATAATGAGAAAATATAAATCGGTCTTACTTATAAATGCGAAAGTTTGTAAGGATGTATGTGTGTTTGTTACTATTTCACACAAAAACTATTTGTCGAAATTCGTCTAAATTTGGCACTAAGCTAGTAAATGTCCTGGATTATAACATGGGATATTACTGTGGTAAGCGTGACCGACGCGAGCGGAGTCGCGGGAAAAAGCTAGTACATAAAGGAATTGTCATCTTAATATCAAAATTACGATGCATAACTGGTTGCAATAATGAATGCAATGAATGAATGTATGAATGAATGTTACAAAATGACTTTCATTACATGTTCCTAACTTACACGTTATACGAATAGGGGAAAATAAACAAAAAATATTTTATTTTAGATCTAAATTTTTTTTGAAATAATTTGTACATAGAGTAGGTATATTCCAATAATATTTATTGTGGATACTTTAAGCCAGCGGTGGGATACAATAAATATCATAATACCTATATCTGAATTTCTCACGGCCATCCCAGCCATAACAACGTACATGACATCATTATTATATTCACTATTTTCTATTATACAAAATGTCGAAGATTTCGTTCAGTCCCTGCTTTGTGTGACAATGATGCATCTCTTCCGTAGTTTAGCAGGGGCTTGGAATAAAAGACGCGAAGGGTCTGTAATTTGCCAGAAATGCTGAGGGGAGGCAATTTGTGGCAAGAAGACCCCATACATAATGCATAGTATATTTTTTATCGTGCTAACGAAGTGTGATGATCCAATCAATTTGACCATGTATTTGGTAATGGCTACTTCCGATAATCGTATTATGAATTATATTTTATATAAAATCCGTTGGAAAGAAAAAAATGTTTAACTGGTAAAACTAGTTAACGTTATTAAAAATATGCAAACAAATAAAAGCTTTTAAAAAGCCGACTGATTTATGTTTTTTTTTTCAAAGCGACCTATTTAATTTAATACGCTTTATATGAGTTTTTGACAAAATAGTTAACTAAAATTTTGATGGTAGGTATACAATATATTTTCAGAATGATTTATTTATTAGCTTTTATTTTAAATCCATTGTCGTGATAGTAGAAAGTTGTTCGTTCTCCCCCCTTTGCCCATATTTGCAGGCGACGTTTTTAAAAACCATACAGCCTATGTCACTCTTTAAACTGAGACGATTCTATTGATATGTCATACGTCACGATCCGTCAAGCCGTTTGGGCAATAGTGCGTGCTCAAAGAAATGCACATATGTACATACATACATTTATCCTCCTTCTAACGCAGTCAGTTTGGTAAAAAAATACAAAACATTTCTAGACACATTGTTCAAGTGTTTTTAATAAAAAGACAATCATTTATTAATCACGTTCCCGCCGATAGAAGACGGCCATCTTGAATCGAGTGCCGGAAACAGCGCCATCTATATAACAAACACGCATGTTTTTGTCCAGTCGTTCCATTTCCGCGAAGCACCGAAGCATCGCTGATTGATGATCCAAATCACAAGAATCTTGTGTTTTTATAACAATTATATCTGTCGTTTGATGGCTCTGCTTTTTTTTTGCACGATCAAATAAGAATATATGATAGTATTTTTGGAAGTAGCTGCCGAAGGATATTTTTAGTTAGTCTAACACAATATTTTGAATTTGTATAAACTCATAAAGTTTTTGTATGTTTCTTGTAAGTTTGAAGCACTTACCACAAATTTTTACCATTACCTATAACTTTCTAAGCTACTACTAATACTGCTACCTATTACTTTTAAATAGATTTTGGAGACCGCCAATAGTTCGCTTTGTAATCAATAGGTTCACAATTAAGAATAAATAAATATCTATAGGATTTTTTCCACCTTTGTCCGTTGTTTTACTGCAATCATATTTGTGTGTTACTCACAATATTAATACTAAACATAAGTACAGAGTACATACCACATATCCATTAGCTTTTACCGCATAAAAAGCTGTTTATGTTAGTATTAGCTGTATTCCGATCAAATAAGCATTACGGTTAACACGAGACGCTTTCCAAAATTTTGTCAGCAGTACCACTAGTACGAATTTATTACGATTCCTCAAATAAACATTCTTTACAATTTTCGATTATAGTAATTATTATATGATACATTGCAATGTATGGGCGAAAACATAAACGATATTTGTTATGAGTATAACGTTACAAATTCGTACAAAGGGCACAGATGACGTTTAAGTGACCGATCGTACTAGTGCAGCTAGGGTTGCCTCCTTTTTTCAGCAATTAAAGTACATTGGCCATATAGGTAGTAAAAGTACGTGGACTCAAAATACAGTACAAATTATGTTTTCTGCATTTTTTGGTACGAGGCAGCTCAAGAGAAACAAGAAGAGGAAAAAAGAAAAAAAATCTATAGCCAACTTATTATTGATTTTGTTTAGCAAAAAGGAAATCACCAATATGTCGGCTAAAGTAATTTTGTAGAATTGTATATAAAGTTTATAGCAAATATGTTTACAGTCAACTTTTTAAACACTAGATTCTGCAAAATAAAGTATTTTTTGGGGAATTATATTTTTCAAGTATAAAGTGCAATTACCTCAAATAAGGTAACAAAACTTTAATATAAAGTCCAGGTAGGCAACCCCAAGTGTAGCATACATAGACATGGGATGCAGTTACCATATCATCCGGTAGACGGCACGTAAAAAACAGTAAAACCGATACTATCTCCGGCTTGTTTATATAAAGAATTCAATTAAATGTACCCATTGTAGAGTTTGTAGTATTAAACGAATTCCCGCGTATAAACCGGCGCAGTTGCCAATCAGAGTCGCACTCATCAATAAACATGACGAACACACCCAATGATCGAATCGAAATGAAAACATCAAATACGGTGGCGTTTTTAAAACGAGATTTACATATTAAATAATATTATTGGTTTAATTCTGCCGGCTTTTGAGGGCGCCGGCAGATATGTACATTTCATTCGAAGTTTGTAGTGCGTGGTAATTTTGTTTTTGCATTTTGATGTTACGTATTATGTCGGTACTGAGAAAAGGAAGCGTTGTTTAAAAATGGTGATGCGGTAAAATATAAGTTCTGTAAATCAACTTGTAATTGGTGGCGTAACAGCCCTCCACAGCGCTCATTCCTGACACGAACGTGCAAGATGTGGAATGAGCTTCTTACTGAGGTTTTCCCGGAACGCTATGACATGGGGCTCTTCGAGAAAGATGCAAAATGAGCTCACCTTCAAAGCCGGCGATGCATTGGTGACTCCTCTGCCGTAGCAAATGTCCATAGGCGACGGTGACTACTTTCCATCAGGTGGCCGTTTTTTGACGTTTACGAGACAAGTTTTACTATTGATTATTTACATTAACGTCCAGATGTTTGAAGTAGAACTAATAATTCAATTAGCTTTAGAATTAAAATAAATAGACAAGGCTAAAATAGTTAACAACACTGGTTCTATTTTGATGACTGTGCGAAATTTTGATAAGAGTTGTCCTACGAATCGAATTTGGTAAGGACGGCACAGCCTACAACAAATTTTCCGTCTATTGTGTCGGAAAATTTTGATCTGCAGTGCTGTATGAAATCGTCCGATCGCGGTCCTATAACACAATATCAATTTGATGTAGAAAATGCCTTTCCCGACGAAAATTTAAACACAAAGTGTAAATAAAATAGTTTGAGTATCAATTCATTGAGTCATGAACCCAACATCATAGCATAAATTGCGCTTGATAAATTTTCTAAGATTAGCTCTTCTCAGGTTATATTTCGAACCACAGATGTAGCAAAACGTATGAACGGCGATTCTATTGACCTCTCATTCTTTATTCCATAATTTGTTAGAAAAAAACAAAAGCCACCAAATTAGGATACAATCTTTATTGAACCAAGTTACACCCATTGTATGTGCAATAAAAGAGAGCAGCGAAAACAGTAGGGGAGACTACAACGTTGTAGAAAGAATAAATTACAAGTCTAACAAGTGACTTTATCTTTGTATAGAACAAATCCCCCTTCGATCTGGTCTGGCGTTCATGTAATCAGTACAAAACTAACTCAGGAAGACGTCGGGATTCACCCTCGGGCGTCATAATGTAAAAACGGAATCTAATCTGAAACAATTCATTCCCGCTAATTCCTTTGGGTCGACTTTTGTTGTCCGTAAATGGGAGACGCGACGATGTATCAATCAAATGAAGCTGTTCCCGCAATATTAAATCAGAGTCAAAATGTGATTCAAAATCTTTACCGAATTCTTTAGATCAGAGAGAATAACTAGATAATAGAGAATACATTAGAGAATAACTATCTCATAGAGAACCAAAAAGCAACCATCAAATAGAATATCACTTAGATCATTTAAACAAAAAAGAAAAAATATATTTTATGAATTGATCAACTAAATAAATTCTATTAATTCTATTAAGATAATAAAATACGTACTATTACAATAAAGTGATTTGTACAATGGAATAAAACAATAATGGTACATATATTACGGCGCCATTTACCGCATAAAAGAAATAAAACTGGGTTAAGGAATAAATAGCATGCCTACAAAATGTATCGTAAACTTTATTTTGCCGACAAAGCTATAAATAATTTCTGTACAGTTTGTAGAAGTCAGAGGTAGGAAAGAATGCAAATACTATTAGCATACAAAGTACTTAAGAGAATACGTTTTTAAATCTCTACTTCAAATATGAGATTCATTATAGGTCCTATACATACGAATATATAAAGTCTTTATTTTATAGTCACTGCTGTTATTATTTCGAACGAGAATACATATATTAAAATATACGGAGTATAAGCTACATACACAACACAACAAGCTATATAGTTAGGATTTTTACAGAAGTTTTTATATATTTGACGACCGTTTGTACTGCAAAAATATATGACTTGAAAACTTCATAAGCCGATTTTTTTTAAATTAAGAAGCAAATGAGCATACAGTCTGAAACTAACTGACAGTAAAGGTAACTGATCAATATCGCTTGTTGACGTACGCCACATAGAACAATGTTCTACCTGAAATCAATTACTGCTAATGTGTTGCGAATCATGCGAATAAAGATGGTCCCCTCGTAACATGTGGCATCCATATCCGAACCGCGTGAACATCTTCACAATAAATACAGGTGTGACGCTTGTACCTCCCGGTCGAACCGTTCCGTTTGTATCACCTTTCAAATTTCTTTACAAACGCCGTATTCTGAGTACAGCATGCATTTTGTTTGCATGCGCTCGACACGGCGGCGATATTGGAAAAGTTTACGAGTCCCGTTTAGAACAATATCAATAGGACATTGGGGCACGTGCTCTATACTAACCCTATGCACTTGCCAGTTTCAATACAACTGATACGAATATATTTGAAGCGTGACTCCATTTGTATTCCAGTATTTACTACCTATGTTAAACACTTGTACGATACGATACCGGGTCGCGTCGTTTCAACTTTGTAAGGTCGTGGAACGATCGTGTTGGAGAAATCTATGATGTGTATCATAAATTGGTAATAACACTGAGTGAGCTTTTCCATTTTTGACGATAAAAGTAATGGAATGGATGTTTATGTGTTTGTATCTTTGTTCCAGGCTGTATCAAAAAGTGAGGACAAACAAACATTACAAAAAATCTATCATAACTACCTTTGTCATCGCGTACAGCATTTATAATATCTTAAAATTTCTATTTTGATATATTTCACGTATTTAGGTTTTAAATATTTATTCCCATTAAGGATTTTACAATTCACTTGGCATGAGAATGAACAACTTACAAAATAATATAATCATCTGAGAGCGAAATTGCAAAAACAAAGACATACAGCACGGTAGAAACAAATTAACGACACATTACTTACATCTACCCTAAATATGCCTCAGATCTAGATGGTCTACACAGATGTAGTG